>BGPR01049455.1:0-11305 GCA_013235015.1 Araneus ventricosus
GATTTTAAAATTCGCTGAAATAATATACACAGTTTAAACTAACAACATTAGAAAGACGAAAATTCGCAATTTAAAATGGTATAAAAATAATTTTCGTCCGAAAATTATTTCGGAAGTTATTCACGAAAAAACGACTTAAACCGGGCAAAATTTGCCTAATTTTTAAATAATTAAAAAATTGGAAAAAAAAATAGCTCCGAGGTGCACATTCCCACCCTCCAAAGTATACCTGTACCAAATTTGGTAGCTCTAGGTTCAACGGTCTGTTCTGTAGACCGCCAACACACGCAGACAGACATTCCTCTTTATTACTAGTAGAGATTACTATTCTGAGGTTTGCGAATTTAAATTGTGTCAGTAGCTGGTATGAAGATTTAAATCTCAGTGGTAAACAACACACTCGTCGATTGGGCGAAATTTAGAACAAGCATGAGCATTTATTTTAATTATAAACGATCGATATTTCGTTTTGAAGTGAAAACATTACAAAGTATTAAAATGGATTTCTCGTTGTTTTCGAATGGACCACATTTTTTATGAATTCGTGAATCAAAAAAAATTATAAGTATTTTCTTGCGCGATATTAAATATTTCAAAACGCGAAACATGGATCGAAGCAATGATGGCGATTGGGTAGCAAAAGTGGGGGAGGGGAGTAAAAAAATTACAGACACTTAAAAGTACACAGAAGTATAAGGGTAGACAAAATTTAAAAGTTTAGTTACAAAATTAGTTAGCTTTACCCGTCACTATTGATTTTATTTTTATAATTTAGGCAGATGAAACGAACAATTTAATTTTTACTGCAAAAGTTTGGAGGGCAAGCGACCCCCCCCCCCAGAGTCTCCGCCACTGGATGGAAGCGCACTGAGGCAGTGAAATATAATGGGTCCATAAAGTAAACGATAGCCAAACTTCTTACCAATCTCATCCAGCAACGCGTAAGCAAAAGATTTAATTAAACTATGGCGTTTCTTCTAGCCTTCCAATTTGCATTCTTTCATAATTAATAAAGACCACAAAAATATAAGTGATTTGTGTTGTTATGCAGTAAAGGGTTTTGACAGTGCCGGCTCGTCCATTAGGACTGCAGAGCTGCAGTCAACACAAATTATTTTAAAAGCTCATATTTACTTTTTTTTTATTCCAATTGGCTTATTATCTCTCTTTGAGATTTCAATGATCAACGGAAATGGCAAAAAAGTAATGAAAACAAAACGCAAAAGGTAGACAGAAAATCAATCAAGAATAAAGACAGAGACAGATCAGAGCTGCAGATTTTTTGCTCCTCCCAAAGACCGAATTTCGCGCTTTGAGCAACGCGAAGAGCTCATTCCGGAGAAAAAAAGCAACCCTGTCTCCTCTTGAAATAAAATTCCATTGAACTGCATTTTTTCCAGCTCTCGATTGGCGCGACTTCCTTATTTGGCATTTGTTCGCTTTTTCTCAGTAGCACAGTCATTAAGTAGTTTTTTAATTCAAATTCTGGAGGAATTGTAATTTTTTGCTCCTTTATGTTTTTCCGGTGCTGATTACGAATTTGACGTTTGCTACCAAAAATTTTTGTTGGAAGTTTAGTTTTAGCCAAAAAACATGAACAAAAAATTTTTTTTCGGTTTTTGTTTATAACTCAAAAATAGTAATTTTTAGTACATTATCATATACCAAAATAATCAGCACAAAATTTGCAACAACTTAGATCTATACAACAATTGCAGCACTGCTTGTTTCTAAACTGACAAGCCGCCAATAGGTTTTGACGTATGAGACCGAGGTCAGAGGTGCAAAATTGTTTGATGGTCCTTCCCCTACCCAAAGTCGTATATTCCCCCGTCGGATGAAAACTGGACATTCATGGTCACTCCACACCACGTAAATTCGGTCGCATCGACCCAAAACCGGTCCCAAAAGTGGGGGGGGGAAATAATTAGAGGCACCTAAAAGTACCCGGCAGTATAGGTGGTGGACAACATAATTCAAAAAATTAGTTAAAATTAACAAGTTTTCTTGGACACTATTGATTGTTTGTGAGTCAAAGTTTTAAGCAGATAAGTTGAAATTAAAGTTTAATTCTCCCTCAAAGAATGGGGGGGGGGGGGACTGCCTCCCTGACTCGCTGCATTAAGGTCAGAACATTAAGGACAGAAATATTAATTTTAATGACGGCTAGAAGCAGGCTATAATGTGGCTTTCATAAACCACCACATAAAAGCAATTTGCAGTTACCGATTACCGATCATTCTCAGATACGGAAGCCTCCGCTGCGACAGGCGGAGTTGATTTCAACAAAATAGGGGTGGAGTGAAAAATGGAGGAGGAGATGTTGACATTTTACTTAGCAGTCTAAAGACACGTTTTGTTTTGATTTATTTATTTTATATAAAGACTAACTGAAAAAAGAGTAAATAGAAAAAAATTCGTCTATTCGGACGAAGGTCATGGCCTAGGCAAGGAACCCCGGGAATGCACTCCTCTTACCCACTGGCTATCACCCCTTTCCGTAATAGAAACGTCAAAAAGTGCTAGTCCCGGGGTTTGAAAAAAAACAGTACATAGATATATTATGAAAATTTTAATCGATTCATATGTAGTACTCGCTATCTTATCGGAAAAATAGGCTTCATATAGTAGCAAATGGACATTTCAAAACCCTGAACGGGGTTGCCTCACGTAGACGAGTCAAAGAAAGGACAGAAACGCATATAAAAGGAACCGCAACATTTGGCAAACCAAGCGCTCTTCTTTGGGCGAGAATTCGTTTTCGACCGAAGTACAAAGCAAAAGTAGACTTCCGCCAGTTCTATCTGCGCCAAACGAAATGAAGCGACTTTCTTCATCCCAAAATGCAGTGGAATATCCCGTTTCCATAACGACCGCTACCGGGATGTCTAGTGTCCGGGGTTTATCTCGTGGTGGTAAGACAATATGGTAACCCTATGTATGAGTCAACCTTAATTCCTACAATCAAAACACTTTAAGCATGTCAGCAGGCCGGCCTTTAGCCGATTGCTCCAAATAAAGCCCCGCGCCAGAGTGCAAAAAAGAATGTACTCAAACTTATCCAGATTAAAGTTAGGTAACGTTTTCATTTCATAACATTATCTTTAGAATTTCGTTTGCAAACCGATGTTGTACACATTTTCTCTTACATCTGGCTGAGACTGCGTCAAAAGTAAACAGTTGCCGCCAACTTTCTCTACCATAATAAAGAAATACAAATAAAATTGTAATAGAAAAGATAGAAGTATTGAGTTGTTTATAAGGCATGCCATACCGCCTTTACATGGGGAGAAACATGCGTGGCACTGATTATCAGCCTTCAGCCCTACATTAAGGGAATGTCATCGTTTTAAATAGAAGACTTGGTCGCTATATACAAATCGCTAATAACGAAATTTTGCTTAACACGAAGTTAATATTGGGCCCCATCGATCAAATTTGGGGAGTAGTATTAATTCATTCTTTTAACACGGTATCGCTTGAGATGGAAAGAAAATATTCTTTGAAAGTCAAAATCCGTAGCGTCGAGTTTGTGTTTTGAAACTTCCTTGATTTCCCATTCATCCATGCCCCCACCCCCCGAAACAGGAGGCAGAGAGACAGGCGGGCTTGTCATAAGGGCAGGGAAAGATTTTATTGAGGAAGTGTTCAGGTGACTGTGGGGTCCGCATACCAGTACTTTGCCCCCTGGCACGGCCTGGCTCTCCGCAGCTTTGCATTCATTGTTGTGAATAGAAAATTGTTCACTGTGGTTGAAGAAAGAGTTTCTTTCTCTTGTGAATCATATTCCTACCCTTCTCACCTTCTTGTTTCTTAGTTCGGGAATGCTGAGAACGGGAAGGGACAGAATTCTCGGACTCTTCCAAGTACTAGCCTTGACCACTTTTTCCTGCTTTGCTTGTTGATTGCTAGTTGCTTTCAGAATCGTGTAAAAATGAATCGAAAATGTCATCTTAAAAAGTTGAAACAAAAGTCAATAACTAACTTTTTAAACCTTGAGTAACAGGTAAATAAATTTATTATTTTATATATTACAAACAATGTGTTTATTTCTTCTCTTAAACTTAAAACGTTTATTATTTTCAGAATTCTAAAAAGTGTAATAATTTATCTTTTATTTCATAGCTTGGTAATTGCAGTCTAGATGGAGCCCCTATTTTAATGGTTAACTCGAAAAATTTTGGTAGTGACGCCGATTTCGTGGTAACGAGGTTTGAATCGATTCTTTTTATATTTTTAAATCTAAGAAAACATTTATAAATCATTCTAAATTTGTTTTCATAATAAGACAGGAATTTATAATTATTTAAATTCTCCCGGAAGTAAATTAATCAAAATACATATATTAAAAATCTCGAGCGACACTTAAAATGTTTTAATCAATTTAATTTTGTACATTAACATTAATCATAACATATATTCCTAAAAAAATATTTGTTTTGCATAAAAATTTCAGTAATTTGATATAAAAACCATTTCTGTTCTATTTGTTATACAACAGAGGAACAAATATTATTAATTCAGTTTGAGGGAGTTTCTTTAAAGTTATTAGAAGTGAACATATGTTTTAATTATGCGGTGACTACCATTTATTACAGCCAATTGAATAACACTGAAAAGTTGAAAGTTTCAACTTTTTACTTTCTCGTATACAAAGTATACAAAGAGAAAGTACTGTAATCGTCAAAAAATTCAAACTCGAGATTTTGACGAATCTCCACGTTTTAGACCTCCCAGAGTCCGAAAAACACAATTTTGGAATTATGTCTGTCTGTGTGTCTGTGAATAGATAACTCCAAAACTATTAGAGCTACGGAGATTAAATTTTGTATGTGGTCTTTAAACATAATTTGTAGGTTTCTATCAAATTTTGGACAAAATCCGTCAATGGGAAGTCTGTATGTTCGCGGTCATGCGAACACTATAACTCAAAAACTTGAAAAGCTAGATGAATAAAATTTGGTACACAGTTTTATCATCATGAATGTAGGGCAGTATAAAATGTTTGGCCAAATCCGTCGAAGGGTTGACTGTCTGTCGGTCTGTATAATTTACTTTTGAAAAGAATCCGTTATCTCCACGCGCATGCGTAATAGAAGCAATCTTCTGTGCACGCGAAAGGAACGGAATTTCATTACGGAGTAGCGAATTACGTCAGTGTGTCCTTGAGCCGAGAAGGGCGGTAAATCGGTACGCATCTCTTTGAATTTGATTCTTCACCTAGATATTTTTCAATCACTACAATGAAAAACCTTCCGATATTCATTGGATTCTGGGTAACAGTGGGTTCGAATTTTTTTTAGCCACGTGGGAAAAGGGGAAACGGCACTTTTGGGGGGAAGTATACGAGAAAGTTTAGGGGAGAACACTCCCGCTGGTTCTCTGTTTTACTTAATCTGAATGAGTAAGATATTCCCGCACCAACGTTACTGAAAAAGTTTTCTTCTATTAGCGATTTTTTAATTCAGCAAGAAATTAGATTAGCAATAAAGTTTTAGGAACTGCGCACATACATTTAGCAATGAAACCTCTTCATTCTTGATATTCTTTATATTAGCCTCTGTAAATATGTATAGTCGTTACATTTTAAAAATTACATTATTCAGAACGTAAATTGTTTCAAGAATTTTATGAACTGTCACGGTCTTAAATCGTTGGCGCGAACAATAATCCATCACTCGAAAAAAAGGTTATTAACTTTTTAATTTTTTTCTGTACTAAAAATATATAAGCATCCCTTATACTGATAAGTAAAGTATTAAGTAAGTTTATTAAAATTATTTTTTAAAATTATTAACTTTTTAACAATAAATATTTTTAATTTATTCGTCAAAATTTCATATTGTTTATTTATTCATTATGTATTATTTCGTAAAAGTTTAATATATCGGGATAATCCAAAATTGTTTCCAATTGGGACACGCAACTCCTAAGGCCGGCCCTGCTCGAAAGCTGTTGGCGAATACCATAAGGAGGTTAATCCACTCTCGCTGAGAGGCCGCGGTGGCCTAGTGGTAAGGTCTCGCCTTTGGGGCCGGAGGGTTCCAGGTTCGAAACCCGATTCCACTGAATATCCGCCGTGTATGGCGCCTATTGCACGCTAAATCATACGTAGTGGTCAAACGTCCTCCCGTCTGTGTGGCGTGGAAGTTTGGAGAGGGGGTGCCAGCTCAGGTGTCGTCCTCGTCATCTGACCGTGGTTCAAAATTACGAGGTCCATCCCAAAATAGCCCTCGTGTTGCTTCAAAACGGGACGTTAATATAACTAAACTAAACCGCTGGAGCACCATTGCAGATCCACGATACGATATCAGCTCTGGAAAGGCATGGAGTGCCTTTCGGAAGGCATAGAGCGAATTGGCCTACCGACTGGGCTTCAGTCATACATGAAGCTGGAAAAGCAACTGTAGCCCGTGACAAATGCTTGATGCAGCGTTTGTTTCAAGGAATGAAATGCTTTCGTGCACTCAAGTTTTGATAATTCCAATGTTCAATCTGATACAATTGTGACTTCGTAACTTCTTAAAAGCCTTATACAAAATGTAATTCATTTCATTTAGTGCGATTCCTCAATCTTAAGCCTGGCATTCTCGGCGACTCCACGCCGCCTGAATGGCGTCATGACAATCTATTCCACCATTTTTTTACCAATCCATTTAGACAAGTCATTCACGACCGCTGCCCGAAATGCAAATCCATCCGCTACAGGTAATTCCGATCCCCTAATACACCTACATCTACCCCGACTTCAAAACGCGATCCCCCACCTGTGAGTTACTATTGTTATTTTTATAGCTTAAACAACACAAATCTTTTAGTGTGCACCGGGCCTTAGTCAGCATTTTCCATGTGTGCACTATCCAAATGCTATGATTTTGGTTGCTACACGCTGCTAATCACTTCTCCAACATTTTGCCGTTTATTAATCCGTCGAAAAACCGATATGTGCACAGGGCCTATGTGCCTTCATTTCGAGATTGCGCAGTTAGTGATAGAAGCAAGGACATATTAAATTTACATAAAAGATAATTTGAAATAAAAATTTCTGTTTATTACCATAGTTCGTCGCTTAACCAGCAACAAGACCTATCCCAATTTTCTACGTTTTAGAAAATAATGATAGTAAAAAAGCATTTTTCGCAACCAATAAAAACCATTATTTCTATTCTTTCCCACATCTGGTGTGAACACGTGGTTTCATCTTCATACAAGAAGTGAAGCTAGATAAGAAATAATAATTATCGGTAGAGCGATATTTCTGCTCAGCAGTTTCCGTAGAGGTCGGAGAAAACCGGTGGTATGCGCACTACCCAACTGTTATGAATGGACTTCAAGCGCTAATTGGTTCTCCGACATTTTGCCGCTAATGATTTGTTCGTCAAAAAATTTGAAGTGCGGGTCATATTTTAGAATAGGGTTTTTCGCTACCATTAACAAATATATTTCGGGAGTGGGGTTTGGACAAAAAATTTATAGACACCGAAAAGTAGCCGGAAATATAATGGATAGATAACAAATTTTAAAATTTAGTTATCTTTCTCGGACACTATCTCTTTTTCATAATTACTAGTTTTTGGCAGAAATGATGAAATAAAAATTTAATTTTTTTCGCAAGTGGGGAGGAAGCACCCTCAACCCCCCCCTGTCGTTGCCACTACGCAAGACATCGAAGAAATATAAAGTGGTGATAGTTTAGAATTGATAGTTCAAATGACACTTAGCCCTGCCCCCCCCCCAAAAAAAAATTACTGGTAGAAAAATTCTTATTTCTATCGATATAGGTATATTATTCATATGAGAATTAATACTATTTCCATGATTTTCCACAGGCACTGTTCTTAGGTTCATTGAACAACAATTCAACTCTAATGAAACACCCGATTTGGAAATTATCGAAATCAATCCAGACTTTATTAAAGAGCATGCCAATTTTCGCCAATTCTCAAGATAGTAGATGCCGTTTAAAATGTTGCAGCCTCTTCCAAAACTTGTTCTTATCAATCACACAACCGGCTACCAAAAGATCATTGATACAGTGAATTGTAACGAGGCCGTGCGCAAAAAGAAAGACTTCTGCGCGAGAGTTTTGCGCACGGCCTGTCTTGTATGCTTCTTTCCCTGTATGCAAGCAGGGAACAGGGAAAGAACATACATAATAAATAAATAAACTGTACATAAATTTAATAAATAAAGTGATATTAATTAAAATAAAAAATAATAGTTTAAAACATATTCGGTAAATAAGTAAGCGTATAATTGCAATAAATAAACATCATGCAAAACTTTGAATGCGATAACTGTAACAAGAAACTACAAAATAAGAAGAAGTACAATTAACATGTAATGACTTCAATGTTTTGATAATTTTTTTCTCTCTTTTTTTAATTGAACACATTACCACATAACATAAAACCACACGGTGGGTACAAGGCACAGGCAAAGACGTATATAACTTTTTTAAAAAATGACGGAAAGCTGTCCTTTTCAAACATCCGCTGATGTTACAGCCGTAGGACTACTTTATTCGCGTGACTCTTTTGTTTCTCGAAGTTTCTCGGTTTCTCTTTCTTACTCGCGATGCTCTTTTGTTTCTACGCATGAATTGGTGACGCGATCCTCTATATCTCGGTAACTACATATGTTAAAAACATAACTAATGTCTTATTTTAGATATAAAGGGTAACAACAGAAGTTACAAAAAAATGTCAAAATCGGAATTGTAGTTCATTGTCGAAAATTTCAAATTGAAGTCACTCGTCATACTCTTTTGTTTCTCGAAGTTACTCGTGCTTCTCTTTTGTTTCCCGAAGTTTCTCGTGATTCTTTTTTGATTCTCGAATTCTCTTTGTTACTCGCAATACTCTTTTGTTTCTCGAAGTTAATCGTGATTCCCTTTTGTTTCTCGAAGTTACTCGCGATACTCTAGTTTCTCGAAGTTACTCTCAATTCTCTTTTGTTTCTCTGAAATACTCATGTATGGAAATTTGGCGAAATAAAATGAAACTAAGGTTACAATGAAAATTGTTTTATGACTTAATAAAATATATTAGTATGTCAATTCTTTTGTTTTGAATTCTTCAATCATGCCTGGATATATTACAATTTTGTGTAGGATCGGTCGATGATATGAAAAGTAACATACATAATTTAATAATTCGGGACTAACGTTTCTTAGAAAAATTGAATCAATACATGAATTCCCCAGAGGCCTAGGATAATTTGCTGGGACCATGTTCAAATCAAAATGCTTCTTCATGAAACCGAACGCTTTCTCATTCCTTTTGACATCTACATTAAAGTCACCCATAACAATTATTGGAACTTTTTTATCTGTATGAAACTCTTCATGGATCAGCAAACTTGTCTCTGAATATTTTATGCGAACTTTAACTTCATAACTTTGCGACTCTGTAGTCGCTGAACTACAATTCCGATTTTCAATTTTGTTTTTTGTAACTTCTGTTGTTACCCTTTATCTCTAATATAAGACATTAGTTATGTTTTTAACACACGTAGTTACCGACACATAGAGGATCTCCCATACAACGTGTTTTGTGGCGTTTTGGCGTGTGAATCAAATTCCTTCCTAAGACCCCAATGGGAGGAACGTAGTCCTACGTTAAAACCCCTTAAAATGCTTTAGCTCACAAAATTTTTGTATTAATAAATTCGAAGGATGGACGATATTTTAACAGTATATTAATAGGAATTTCAAGGGAAAAAAATTACTGAAGAATTCGAATTAAAAATGTTCGACATTTCCCAAGTTTCACTTCTTTCTTCTTCTTTTCTCCCAATTAAATAAATATGTACTAAAGGGTAGACCGATTTAATAGAGACAATTAATTAAAATTATTTTATTGAAGAGCAATTATTTAAGATGTCTAACAAGAAAGTTTCCTTAATGTGTTGAAAACATATGCCGAATGACGCTGTCGTTTTTCCGCGAACGTTTTTCACCATCTTCCGAATAATATATACCGCAATTAATTTAATAAAATCACTGTGGATATTTGATTGATCTCACTCCAAATACTGACAGCAGTTTTTGAAGTAAAGTAAAAAAATATATGTATCATATCAAAACCTTAAAAAAATCTCGTATTTTCAAGTACAGAGTGTCAACTTTGGGACGTCACAAATTCCCCAATTAGTTCGTTTCTGAAATATCTGTAAACCAGCCCTTCTTTTGCAAGGTCCAGGGAATTTCTCCGGCCTTGTTCTTTTCTCCTGGCAATGCAGGTTCCACACAACAACGACATTCTCGGAGTACAATCCTTAGGAGTGGGGAGGGGGACCTGACTACCTTTCCAGTTCCTGGTAGGGGGATAACGTTCTCTTAACAATAGAAAAAGATGCATACTCTCACTGCCTCCCCCTTTGCGATAGTGGACACATCTCTGCAAGTGGGCACTCCTCTCTCAGACTCGGTTTACCCTCTCCGAGTGAGAGGTCACTGGTGTGTGCTTCCGAAGCTTATGCTAAAGATTGTAGTGTCGTTCCCAGCTTTTCGATTGTGCCCTGGAATCGGACCGCATTCTGGAGGATCGGTTCTGAACACTGCTAGAAGGCTCGTATGGTAACTGATTGCCTGTTTAGAACGCATAGAAAGAACTGTGCATTATTTGTGTTCAATTCGTTCTCAGTTTGTCTTCAAATATTAAGAACGGCTTCAATAGCTGAAGTTGCACCGGACAGTTTTCCCATTTTGGATAGTAAGAACAGTTCCGAAAACATCTGCTCAGTTACTATGGCAACTCGAAGGTTTACTACTGAAATAAAATATCAAATGGTGGAATTTTGGGTTCCGTCGGATGTTGTTCAGCACAGTTTCATTGTCCAAAATTCGATATCACATTTGGACTTAGATGTCAGTGCGTCATACAGACTGAGGACTTCCAGATTTGGCCGTTATCCTAAATACTCTCCTTACAGCGTGATAAACACCGAAGAAAAATGCCAGAAATTTCATTCGAGGAGCAGAAGACTATTATATGAACTACATTTGGATTTGCCGAAAGCACGAGAATGGAGCTTAAAGAGTGAATCGTTTCCTAAGAACTTAGAGGAATATACTGATCTACCTTGCTTAGCCAGAATAGGAATTTGCGATGTCTTCTATATTGATATATTGCGCGATTTCATCCACTGTGCTTTCATCAACGCTGATCTGAACATAAAATTCTTAAAGTGGTTTATGAAATTTGATGAGTTAAAATATTATGATAGTCTTCCTATGGCTCCAAATGTATTAAAACACTTTGTTGATTCCATGCACGTCGAATTCGCAGATTCGGAATTTGTG
>BGPR01049456.1:0-11305 GCA_013235015.1 Araneus ventricosus
TCGCTGAAGGCTCTATGAACCAGCCCTTGTATTTCTCTGGCCCTGGGACGGACACAGTCACTGGGGTGTTGGTGGTTGTGCTTCTTTTTCACCTGACATTGCGTGAGGATCTGGAGTCGAAACGTTCTTGATTTCTTTGTGGGTTTCCTGACCAAGTTCTGACCATTGTCCGATTGTGGTCTCTCTCTGTGTTGCAATGCAAGATCAATGGAGATGAAGCGAGAGATAGTGTGGTTTTCTGGTTTCCCATTCTTTTGAAAGTCTTTTTGCGTTTGTTTCTTTTTCAGGGGAAAGTTTCGCTTTCGCTTTTGCGGCCTTTTCTGCTGCAATCTGTTTGTCACACTGTGTCCTGGATCTCTCGTGGATGATTTTATATATTTTTTATAACTTTCTTTTATGGCCGCATTGTCTTCCTGCGTGTATTTATCCCGCCATTTTTCACCTAGAAGATGGCGGATGATATTTCTGGTGGATAATATTACAATGGGTTTATGGAATGGTTAGTTTCACCTGAAGGGAACAGTGCGTTGAGACAAAATATCTCTTTTATTTTCTACGATAGAGCATAGTCTGCATCTTCATATCTGCTTAATTTATTTAATTGTTTGCGGTTAGTTGAGAGATTTCGTTATAGCGAACGTAGTGCTTGACGTAATAGGCGATTCTTATTTTGAAGATGCTAACATTTTTACTGTCTCGTATACGAAGTATACAGAGAGAAAGTATTGTAATCGTCCAAAAATTTGAACTCGAGATTTTGACGGATCTCCACGTTTTAGACCTTCCTCAGTCAGAAAAACACAATTTTGAATTATGTCTGTCTGTGTGTCTATCTGTGAACACGATAACTCGAAAACTATTAGAGCTACGGGGATGAAATTTAGTATGTGATCTTTGCACATAATTTGTAGGTTTGTATCAAATTTTGGACAAAATCCGTCCACTGGAAGTCTGCCTGTCTGTTTGCCCGCGGTCATGTGAACACTATAACTCAAAAACTTGAATAGCTAGATGGATAAAATTTGGTACACAGTTTTATCGTCATGAATGTAGGTCCGTATCAAAGTTTGGACCAAATCCGTCGAGGGGGTGATGGTCTGTAGGACTGTATAATCGCATATTTGTAAAAATTATATCTCCTAAAACCTCTGGCTTTGATAATTAAAAATTTGCATGGCGGTTGCTAATATTAATTATAGATCGGTGCCCAAATTTCGTTCCAATCGGTTAAAAAAAAGGCGTTCAAATTGCATAATTAATTTTTCTAATCCGATTCTCCATACGCTTGCGTATTGGTAGCAATCTCTGTGCACGCGGAAGGATTACGTCACTTTGTCCTTGAGTGAAAGTGTGTGATACATACGTTTTATTCGGTACGCATCTCTTTGAATTTGATTCTTTACCTAAATATTTTGCAATCACTATAATCTACAATCAAAAGCCTTCTGATAGTCAATGGATTCTGGGTTACAGTAGGTTCGAAATTTTTTATCCACGCGGGGGGAGGGAAAACAGTACCTTTTTGGGGAAGTATACGAGAAAGTTTTGGGGAGACCACTCCCGTTGGTTTATATTGTTCCCGGTGATATATTTTTGTAATTTTTCTTTTCGGCATAGCTGGTCGCTAGTGGTGTACATTCCTCTGACTCATGGTTAAAAAAATTGTTCCTCCTAAAAAACGAATCTACGGTTTATAACGAGAGTGATTTACACCGTCAACGAGCTAATGTCGAAGATACAAACAGTTTGTGTATATGTAGGGTTGCCGTAATTGCAAAGCATTGCAAGCAGATTCCACAAAAATTTTGATGAAATAAAATATGAAAGCAAAATGTATTACGATATTAACTCAGCTTTCAACAATGAAAGAGAAACACGCAATTAAATATTAATTTAAACAATAAAAACGGTTTGAACTGCGTTGCAGTAATGAAAAGTATTGTTCTAAATTATGACAAAAAATAATTTTTTAATTTATTATAATTAGAGAAAAAATTGTTCGGCAAGTTAATTGATATCATTGAAAAGATAATTTTTTGCACTTTCAGATGGTGTATAAATGAATTTTGTGCTGTAATATTTTCGGAAGTTATAAGGTACCACGTTCGGAGCACTTTTTTTTAAAAATTGGGGAAATAGAAACACCAAAATATGTTTTTTAGATTCGAATTTAATAAAGATTAATATTAGAGTATGATTTTTGAGTAAAAATTATTATAAATTTACAAAAATCTCGAATTTCTGCCGCTTTTTAGAGGAAATTCCCCAAAACTTCAAACATGCTAGAGGTCAAACTTTTGTAATAATTAAAATAAAACTGATACTAAAATAAACTACATACTGTGGACTAGTGCTTGTACTAGAATCTTAACATTCTTTGGATAAATAAAAATTTTAGAGCTAATCGAACAATCATTATAAGATTTTCAGCAATTTTTTATGTCATTTTTCAAATAAAAGACCACAATTAAAAAATATTGTTACAATATACATTATTCTAGTACATTTACTAGAGACACATTTGAAGAAAGTGTTCACAAAATTTCAGAACAATCGAATGATAATATCTTGAGTTATCATGTTTGAAGTGTGAATATTATGCATAAAATCTAGTTTTGAGAAAAATAAAATTTTAGTTTTGCCACGCGCTTAAATTAAGTATCTAAACTTTAAAAAAAATTCCTAAAAATATACTAACATCATATTAACTTGAAAAGAAGTTTTGACAGGTTTTTGTCCCTTTTAATGACAACTTTCGGTTAATTAAACGCCCACTTCCGGTTTTCGGTTTGTTATAAAACAATTAATATCTCATCTTCTAATTATCGTAACGACAAATGTAAATATATTTCAGAAAGATAAATTAATGAACTATTCAAAAATTAAAAAATGGAAATTTTGGCCGAAAATCGACTTTTCAACGTGTTCGGAACGCTGTTCCGAGACGTCGAAATTTCGCTTAATATTTAATTAATTAAAATTATAATTAAAATTTCAAAAAATGGGCTCCGAGGTGCACATTTTCACCCTCCAAAATATGTTTGTGCCAAATTTCGAAGTTCTAGGTTCATCTGCTTGCCCTGTAGAGCGCCAACACACACATATTCTACTTTATTATTGGTTGAGCAAATCTCCGTGTTTATTTATTTAAACACGGAGTTGAATTATCCAGGTGAAAGCAAAACACATGCCAGATTTCGTACAATAATTCCGCTGCGTTTTTGAGTTATGTTCAGATCGCGCATATAACTCCAAAAAAAAAAAGGGGCTTTTTTGGAACCCGGTTAGGTTTAAGACACTGAAGCACATCAAAATCTTGCTCAAAATTTTAGATAATTGCCGTACTTTTTCTTGGTATTCTTCGTATAAGAGGAAATAAAAATAATTGCCATTGTCTTTTCCTCTTCAATGACTTTTGCCATCGCGATATCTGGAATTTTTGAAAAATAAATAAAAAATTAATAGTGAGGTTTTTTGTACACGAAAATAATTAAATTTCCTCGCGAGATTTAGTCATTTCTCTTGTATTATTAGTGGCAATTATCTCCAGAAACTTCAACAAATGAAGGACTTGAATCTGCGCGGGTATTTGGGAAGAATAAATGTGATTTTTAAAATCTTGACTGCCATATTCATCGAGTAGGTTTCTTTGAAATGATAGGTAATTATACGCAGCTGGGCACTGCGTGTGAATTTTCTACCCCGTAGACTATTATAGGTTTCAAATAGTCTAAAATGAAACAATAAGCCAAGAACCTTGGGGAATACATATTATTGTACTTAAATTCCGATTCAACTTCACTGAAAATAATTATATTTAAATTGAAAGAAATTCTTTGAATTGTGAAAAGATTCTGAGAATTTTCATATAAATTCTGTACGGAGTTAATTTTAGTGTCAATGGAAAATCGAAACGGATTTTAAAATTAAAACTGAAATGTTAAGACTATTTTTTTTTATATAAAATAATTCTTAAGGCTACCTTAAGCGATTTTTCATTTTTTTATAAAATCCGTGGAGATTTATAAGAATGACTATAGAGATTAGCAGAAAAAATAATGAAATTAAATTTGGATTTTATTTTTTAATTAAAATGAATTAATTGAAAACTTAATTTTTGTTAAATTAAATTTTGTCCACTTAAAATATCGTACGTAAATAATTTTATTAATCACTTATTTAATTCAAACTTAAAAAGGGGTAAATTTGTAATTTAAATATCAATTTCTCATCACTGTAGGGTTACTATTTTCATTTTTTTTTGTAAAGTTTAAAAAAATGATTTGTTGTTGCCTACAGTTGACATGCAAGGAAATCTTTTATCTACCACAAATATCAGATTAAATCTGTTCTAACTATTATTAAGTCTTTTCTGGTTTATTCACATTTTGTAAAAAAAAATAGTTGAATTCTTTAAAATGCATTCGTTTGTATCAAAAAGAAATCGCAATGTAATAGTTTAAAACTGATTTACAATATTCTTCGATGTTCTCTTTAAAACAGAATCTATAATTTTAGTTTAATATTACTTTGATGAAATTTTGTGTTTTTTAGGAATATGTTAATTCTTAAAAAAAAATAATGGTTAAAAAAAAAGCTGCATGTAATTTCACTCCGAAAAGTTTCTCGGCTAACGTTTTGTTTATATTGCACTTATAAGCTGTCTTCATTTTTTATTACGAAGTTCGATTAATTTATGAAACGCTCAGGTTTATCTCTTCGTGAAAATTAAATGAACATTTGAAAACCAAAAATGAAATAAGTTTTTTATATCTACTGAAATTAATTGCATGATAACTAATGATCAGAAATCTCCTATAAATTATTCTGCCAACATTTAAAACCCATATAGAAAATTAAAGTATTCTTGATCCCATATAAAATACAAATTGAAAGATTCAGATGACAGATTTTAAATTTTATTTTCAATCTGCCATTAATTTCATTTTTCTTTATAGCAGACGATTTTTTTTTATTCATACAATATAGAACGAGAAAACGTTTTTAAAAAGTTCTCAATTCGAGTATTTTGAACAAAAATACGTTTCAAATGTTTCTAAATATAAAGATCTGCGTGGTAAAACAAAATTTATTCTTATGAAAATTTTAAAAATTTTGTTACAGTAATTATATTTTAAATTTCAGATATTTTCTTGAGAATTATTCTTTGTATTCATGTTGTTTAAGGAATCGATGTATTTAATTGCTGTTTGCGTTGTGAAAAGAAAAAAAATGGGAAAACGGAAAAATTATTGAAAACATTTTTTCCAGTTTTTGATACATATTTTTTAAATCTTTATCGAAAAAATTGATATACTTTTTTTTTATTCCATTGATCTTCCTTCAAATAGAATAAATAAAATAAACATCGTATTTAGAATTCTTAGAAAGAAGATAAATCAAGTAAAAATTGTTACTCTGTAACGGCATTTTGTTCTTCTGCTAATTACAAGTATAATAAATTCCCACAATTTCTTAATTAATACTTCTCTTCCTAATGAAAATTTTCTTCCTCTTCTTAATTCTGCTCTGCATGTTCTTCTACTCGGAAGAAAATAATTATTTTATGTATTGTGTGTTTACTGCCATAGATTTTGCGAAATGAGTAGAAGTGGGAAAGAAATTGAAGTAACCTTGTATTCTTTCTTCAGGTAATTAATTGCTTCAAATTTGTGTTGCGTATGCATATTAATGTTGAATTCCTTGATTCATAATTAGTTTAAGCGTTTTTATTTTCTCATTTGCATAAAGCGATTTCTTTTTTAAACACCTGATGTATATTTTACTCAAACTTTTCGGTTTATGGTAATTTGCTTTTGTGAAAAACAACATAAATAAAATTCTCCTCGATTGTTATGAGTTATCATAGGAAAAGTGATTTTTTAATTTACCTAGAATAGATGTTTTGTGTCAACATTTGGCTTTTTTTTAACTAAGGAAACGCATTCTTTTTTAAAGGAAAGAAGTTTTTCATGGAGTTTTTAGCAGTAATAATTGCTTTAGTTTAATCTTATTTTTATTTTGCTAAGCTTCGTGTTTCAGAGATTGTATTTGATTTCATTTCTTTACCATGTTGGCATAATAAAATGTTCATCGTTATATTATATTTTGGTAGTAAAGCTAACGAAAAAAAATCATGGGTGAAACAAATCGTAAGTTTATAAATTATTAATTTTTTTTGAGACTTTCATAATTGTTTGTTTTGGTTCCAAGTTTATTTGGGGCCTTATTGTGCTTAAACCAATATGCGCTGTTACGCAAGTAGTTCAGGTTCTTGACCAATTCTTTTTTAATTTATTTTATCACAATTTTGAATGTTTTATATCACTTTTACAGTATTATTAAGTTTTTTGCGTCGCTTCACATGACAGCTCCATTTTGCTGATTAAAAATAATTATTGTTTGTTAGTCTATTTTAAATGTATGTATTTTCTCTATGATTTAATTTTAATTTCATGATTGCAAGTTGTGTTTTGAGCCGATTCACTCTGTAGGCAGCGATGTATATGAAATATGTAGATGTTGAAACCATCTCAGATTGGTGTGGTATGTAAGTACTGACGAGAGAATGAGTGCCATTTTGAGTTTAAGCACTCTGTCTGACTTCGCTGCAAAAATTACGAGATCCGTCTCGATAAACTTTATGTTCTTCAAATGGGCTGCAAGCCCATTTTCACAAGGCTTTCAAATAGTTTGTTTCATCAAGAATTCATGCAGTTTTCATTGCATTTATCTCTGTAGCAAGATTCAAGGGGTGCTCTTCAAAGCAGAATAAGAATTTCCCTAAATAATTGATTCGAGGACAAGAATTAATTATACCGGAATTCAGGGATTTTTGTTCTTGAAGGAATTCTATCATTTCTAAAATTTTACTTTGGGAGGTTCTTATTTATTCTGTTTCATCCAGAAATCGCTTAGCTACAACTATATTTTTTCTGAGAAGAAGAATTGAAGTGCTATTTGTACAGACATTTTAGGAATTTCTGAATAATTAATTGGGATGTAAACACACCTAAATTAAATCGAATCTGGGAATTTCATTCGTGAAGAATTCTGCTATTTTCTAAGAATTTTGCTGACGAACATTCTTATTTGGCTTTGTTTCGTCAGAAATCGTTTAGCTTCTGTTTGCATTCTGTCTGTAGAAATTCTGAAATGGAAGCTATTCGTACAAACTATATAAATTTCACTAAATAATTAATAATCCCACGTGACCAAAACCATAACCAACCAAATTCCTGGAATAACAGTCTTTGCTCCCACATCAAACCTGGGCTTTTCTTTAGTTTCTTAAGCCTAAATCAATAAAAAAGACGCAACAGACTTTATTACTCGGAAATCAATGCATTCTTGAATTAATATACGCTCTGTGTGGTATTGTTGATTTTGGGATCGAAACTGTCGATCAATGGAAGATCTGTATTTGTTCGGTTCAGTATCATTTCCCAATTCAAGTGGCCAAGTGGACTGGTCTGATGTTCCACTTGGGTAAATCTCCAAGAAGAGATCATTATTTCTTTTCTTCTATGGAGAACGACAAGAAAAAGGGTTTCTGAGTGCAACTTGTTAAAACGGTCGCAATATCTGATCATGCGTAAGAAAATGCTAGAATAAAATTAGTTGCATTATTTTACAGTGGTTAGTTATTTTGCATCGATTTATCGCATTTTTAGGCTCATAAACTAAAATTTATTCATTAATTAGCTTTATAATTTGACACAAAAATTACGTCTAATCCATATGCATATCAAGTATTCTGTGCCTTCTTAGATGAATGAAACCGACAGCCCATTTCCCAAAACAGGAGGGGTCATCTTATTAGATAACAAAAATGTGACCCTTGCGTTAAAATTCCATGGTTTCTTAGGAAAACTCTTTGTTATGTTAAGGGATTTAATAAATATGCTATATTATTACTGAAATAAAATGGATTGTGATATAAAAAAATGCTCGAATTTTAAAAAGAAATTCGCAAAACCCATTCGTATATTTCTAAATAGTTTTTATTCCTTTTGAAGGTGGAGGAAATACTGATGATATCAGTGTTTTAAATATTTAAGAATTATCTTTGTAAATCCATATAGGTCCTCGTATAAGGTGGAAAATCTTTACTTTTGATTGTTTTTCAGTATATGCGGTTCTGTTGCGAACATAATGATTTTTTTGTATTTCGAAGATATTTTTGATTAATGAAATACAAATCAACTAAAAGATGTCTTTATTCTTCAGAAGATGGTTCATATTCGTTATAGATTTTATTTTATTTTATTCTCTAAAGTGTAAAGCATTTTTCATCTGTATATACATTTTAATATCGCTGTTTACATTTTTTAAAAATCTTTTTTTTAATTACTATAGCTGCTTATTGCGTTGTTAAAACTTCTGAGTAGTTTGATGATAATGCATTGCTGTGAGCCTAGTTAATGATTGTGAATCTTCTCCGACATCTTAAATTGTATAATTTTCTCTTATATTACAAGCCTTTTTGTCAACTAGCTTGTTATACATGCCAATCATTTATACATATCAATCAACTGTAACAACCTTGTACTTTGTAATTCGGTATTCTTGTTCATATTAACGATCATTTGGCTTGTTCAAATGATGAAACTGAATAATAGACAACGCTTCATTATTGCTAGATTATTACTTTTAAGAACGAAACAAGTACTGTAACTACATCTCCTTCGCATGTCATTATGTCATCAACCTTAGACATTTTGATAATTTAACTATGTATTATTTTACTGGACTATTTATTTCATAAACCTTCTTTTAATTGCTTGGATATTAACGTGAATGTTGCTCCTATTCTAAAACAAATAGATTCCGCAATACTGTTCCATTAGATGAATGCACACAAGCTTGACACACAATAGGGCAAACCCTTAATTAAGTGTCTGTAAGGAGAAAGAATATTTTCAGTGGCTTAGCTAAAGGGAGGGGCGAAGGGGACATTTCGAAAAAGGGAGGGGGGGATAAGACAATCAGAAAAACAATTTTATAACTAAAAATCAATATCTTCATATCCACTTTTTTCCCGATTTTGTTACTTTTCTTTCAATTTATTTTTAAAAAATATTCCGCTTTCAAGGACTTAATTGAAAGAATTTTGCCGTGTGAAAATATTTTCGAAGAATTATATTTGCCGAAAGAATTTTCTATAATCCGATTTTTCTTTGAAACTTGAACTCTCTCTCATTTAAAAATACTTCACAGAATCTAGGAAAATCATAGTTTATGTTATCTGTCCTTATTCGGTCACTAAATTCCCACTTCTTTGAAAACTTCCTACGCACTTTTCTGCGATTTTCTCCAATTCATTTATTATTCTGTTAAGTAGTTTATTTCCAAAAAAAAAAAAAAAAAAAAATAGTTTTTGAGGACTTATTTGAAGAATTTTCACGAGTGAAAATATTTTCGAGGAATTGTGTTTGGCTAAAGAATCATATTTTCAGAAAATAAAAGTTATTTAAAAAAATAGTTCCAAGAATCTTTTAGAGTGGCAATTTTTGTTGTTTCCCACAGTTCCATCGTTTAATTTAAACTCTTTGAAAACTCTGGAAATATTGTTGAGCAATGGACTCGGAAACCCTCGGCGCTTTTGCGCATGCGCTGGGCGGAGTTATTTTCATCAAAATAGGGGGAAAGTGAAGAATGGAAGGGTGATGTTTACATTTTACTGAGCGAGATCTAACAAATAACTCCGGAAATGCGCTCATATGACTCATTGCCTGACACCCCTTTCCGGTGTAAAATCGTCCAAAAGTGGAAGTCTCGGAATCCGTTGCTGAACAGTATTTTTTTGAGATTTAGCTCATTTCAGTTTTCTTCTGTTCATTTTATCTAGAAGGTAACTAATTTTCAGTCTTATTTGAAAGATTTTTTTTTTTTGAATGAAAATATTTTCGAAGAATTGTATTTAGTTTGGGTTACCGTAATTTTTTAATTGAAATCCGGACACATCGGAGGGGGGTTTGAAGGGTCTTGAGGGATCAAAGTATACTTAGTATAAATTCTAAAAGCTGCCTACGTCTCTTTTTCATAGCACTAGCATAGAATTTTAGGAAGGGGAAAAATTAAGATTTCAGAATGCAAAGAATGTACCACAATTTTTATTAATGTTCGGTAATTCAGAATTATAGTGATGGAAACCAGAACACAGCCGGAACTTTTAATTTTCAGTGTGAACTGGGGCCTGTGTAAGGAGGCTCATCCACTTTCTCATCAAGAATAGATGCATGGTGATGATGAGGGGATCATACACTTTCTCATCAAGAATAGATGAATGATGATGATGAGGGGCTCACACACTTTCTCATCAAGAATAGATGAATGATGATGATGAGGGGCTCATACACTTTCTCATCAAGAATACATGAATGATGATGATGAGGGGCCCATATACTTTCTCATCAAGAATAGATGAAGGATGATGATGAGGTGCTCGTACACTTTCTCATCAAATGATGATGATGAACAAGAATAGATGATAAACAATGAATTTTCTTTTCATGGGGAGAATGACGTCAGCCATTTCGATTCCGTCAGATTTTCTCAAATACAACCAAATATCCGGCTCACCGTATTCACTGGCTTAAATCCGGACATTTTGAAGATCCGGACTGTCCGGCGAAATCCAAACGTATAATAACCTTATATTTAGCTAAAGAGCTTCCTGAAATTGCAGGTTATTTAAAAATATATCTGATAAATTACGAAAGTTGCAGTTTTCACAATTCTCCTGTTTAATTCCAGATCTTTGAAAACCCTGGACATTCTGTGCCAGGTGACAGTCTCCGTTGTGTCATGCCCTTGTCCTGCTGAATGCTCGCTGCACATCTTGGTCAGAAAACAGTTGCTTCTTGTAACAGTTTTGGCTCAGCTGTCCCATTCTGCTCGTAACACTTTGTGACTCTTTCGGTGTCTCCATTGTACCGTTTGTTTGTCCATTATCCGGACTTTTCGAACGCCCCTTTGTGCGTGTGCGCCTCACCGTAAATTCGACAAGTAATCCTTCCTCGATGGGTAGGATGTGGGTGGCCAACTTTCAGCTTTTTTGTTCCCACCGACCACTTTTTTCAAAGTCATCCCGACGGATTTTGCACCCACTGAGCAAACATTGCCCATTTAGAATCCTGTTCTGTTCTATAAGTCAAAGCCGGCTTTGTTGAAAGAGTTTTCGTAATGGGTCTTTTTTAACCTTATTTGTTTAGGGTTATTAACGCCTACTTTGTCTCCTAAGTTGGGACACGAAAATTGAACTTTTGTTCGATATTTAGGCGCCTTATCGCCTTTGTGTTTT
>BGPR01049459.1:0-11305 GCA_013235015.1 Araneus ventricosus
CTGTTGTACTTCGGTTCAGTTGCATATTGCTGGTCTTCAGGAGTCCTTTGCCATGGATTTGATACTGCATAATGAACCTCCATTAAGTGTTGTTATACCTCTTAGAAATGAATCAGAAATAAATAATTTACATAGCTTTAGTACATATAGCGTAGATTTTATAATATTAGAGGTGGATTTATTTTCAATTATTCAAAAAAGTGTTTTGTAACTTCACTTTTGGACACCAGTGTAAATTTCTGTATATGATTAATTATTTATAAGCATTTGTTGGACAATTTTAATTTTTTTTCCAAAGATA
The DNA here is from genome assembly GCA_013235015.1 of Araneus ventricosus. Classification (NCBI taxonomy): domain Eukaryota; kingdom Metazoa; phylum Arthropoda; class Arachnida; order Araneae; family Araneidae; genus Araneus; species Araneus ventricosus. Next base: position 302 of record BGPR01049459.1, read on the forward strand.
TTAAGTAGTAAAAAATTTATCCAGGTTATATAACTATTCCTTATGTTCATTAGAATAGAATTTGCTTCTTCATTTACTGTTTTTGAATCTCTTTATTTGAAGGTAAATAAGCTTATGATGTCATTTTTTCTCTGATTGAAATCGTACTCAAGAGATAAGAAAAATGCACAAGAAAAAAATAATCATCAAAGTTAACATGATAATTATTGTCATTCCTTGGAAACTCATTTTGTGTCACTACTTACAAGCCAAGTATAACTAGATGTGGTTGCAATAATAGGTGCAGATATTTCTGTCTTTTGTCGTAATCATTTCAGTCATTTCTTAGACTTTTCTTGTTAAGTGTATAAAATATTTTGGTGTCCTTCGTTAAAACTAAATCATTTTAGTTAAATCTGAAGAAATTGTTTTTTGGTCTGCAGCCAGGTTTATAATAGGATGCTACTTGAATAGTTGATTTTACTATAAATGCGAGATATTCAGGTAAAATACCAAATTTAAAACATTTTACTTTTAATTAATAAAGTAAAATATTTTCAGGTATGAAAAAAAAAATTAAAGATAAGAATAAAATTGAGGGATTTTGTGTATATTTAAAAAAAATGTTAATGCTTTTAATAATACATATTTGTAATGTTTTCAATACCATGTTCCAATAACAAGAGAATGAGAAACATATCATTTTGGATTCTTCAAGGAAATAGAAGAACCATCATTTTAAGTTTCTTCAAAGAAATAGAAGAACATATCCATTGCAGGAACTTATGACAATGGCAAACACGAAGAAAACTGAATGGATAAGAAATTCAAAATTACTAAACTTAGAATTCTATTTTGTGGTAAAACTTCTAATAGGAAGGATGGGAGTGTCCATATTGGTTTGAGGAAAAAAATAGAAAGAATTTCACCCAAATTTAGCAGAAAAATATTTTCCTTGGCTGTTATTTAGTGACGTTTGAACTCCGCAGAAGCTGAAATATAGGTATATAGATTAAGAGTTTTATAAATGATACAACATTATTGAATACACTTATGTACTATATGCAACTTAAAATTGGATGATATTGATTTATAATAAATGTACCAGATTATAATGTTGTTTATGATATATGTATTCTTCAATATTCTTTTGTAAATATACAATGAGTCCCTACAAGCAGAAGTCTCTCTGCAATGGCATTCTCCTTATATTAGAGTGTGGGAATGTTAAATAACATTAAAATATTCTCCATATATAACGAAGTGGTTGTCTCCCTATATAACGAAGATTTTTTCCAGAGGTTTAACTTTTCGAGATTTTGTCATTTTTTGAAGAAAGTTATTTCTGTGCAGCAAATTATCACACGTGCCTGTTTCTGGGAGGACCTCCCTACCCTTAAAATGTGAAGAAATTTAACATCACAAGTTCAAGCAATATGTAAATAATGAATTTTCCATTGAAAATAAAGCGTAAAATTTTCATATTATTCTCTAAATTCGTTGAATTGTCTTCACTTTTGGTATTTTATTTATACAATAAAATTATTATAATTTTAACAAATTTATAATATATATTACTTCAATTTTTAATTAGAAAATCATAATCAAATATATTTGAACTTATCGCACCTAACAAAAAGTTTGGAACATTGCTAAATAACTGGCAAAAATCTCTAATCTCCATATACTTTATTTTCTCTCTTAGAATCTTCCAATTGGAACCAAGTGATTTTGTTATGGAGACTCCCACTGTATTTAAGAACAGTACATGCTGAAATTATTCCCACTGAATATCTGTTTAACACATTCTACCAGATTCCAAAATGGAATATACACTGAATGTTGCTACATCCCTAGTTGGTATTATGTGTATGGCCCAAAAAAAAAACAGACTTCCTCTAAAAATTAATGTTCTTGTATAACAATTTCAGACTGTTCTAAATACATGTTAGATGTTGAGATGTTTTTTGATAATAAATGTTAAATGAAATTCTACAACTTGTCGCAGATTAAATATTACATTAAAACACATTTGTGAAAAATTAATATACTGAATATATTGACCTGCAAATATTAATTTACAGTTTGGGACCCTTCCATTTCAGAAGGATTTTTTTTACTATATTCCACCCAACTCATATGGGTTTGCGCCGCTTTCACGAATATTCTTCATCAGTTTCAAATTTTTGTCTTTTCCATTTAAACTTGAAGACAGATTTACCATTGAAATTCAAAGCAAGGACAAAACAAAGATGTTCTACCCAAAATCAATGAATTGATTGGGATTGATTTGGGGATTTTTTTTTGGCTGCAAGGCCTCGGCTATTCATAAGGTTTAAATTTAAAATAATAAAACTTCCAGGTTCTGGAGGAAAATTTGAAGGTTCTGTTTATTTTTAAAGACTTTATGAGTTCCTTAAACCTATAGGTTCCTGAAACAGTCCAAGTTTGCTCAGAAGCCACTAATGGTTGGAATAACTAAAAGCAGTGATAAGTGATCAGATTATTCATAACGTTGCATATCACAAATTCGTAGAAATTTTCATAACCTTTGTTTATGGAAATATACTGATATCTGAAAATTTAATTCAAATGTTTATTGATGTACTAATTCTACTGAAAATAACAAGCCTGGAAAATAAAATAGGCTCTGGATCAAAATCTATCACATAATTCTCCAAATTACCTATATTTTTTAAATGCAAGCGTGTCTAGTATTACAAATGTATTTGGAGGGAGAAAAAGTTATTGCAAAGATTTATTTAAACTCTATTGATAAGTTGAAGGGAAACACAAAAAAAAATGGAATGATATAGATTATGAAAGACAGTAGATGAAAACAAATGAGAAGTATGAAAAGAAATATATTGAAAAAATGACTAGGGTTTACTATTAAGAAAATTTTTTAAAAATGGTTTTATTTCTTAAAAAATTTATGTGTTTAGTGCATTGCCTGGTATACTGTTAAATTGTAACAAATATAGTCTTTTACATAAAAATATGGTTTCATGCGATAATAATTGTAGTAGATTTTTTATAATTGAAATTTTTTAACTACTTGAAATAGCAATAATCATAAATTAGTGATTTTCATTTTAGTTTGTAAAATTGATTTTAGTGAAAACGTTTTGTATCATATTTCATAAGTTGAATGAATTTCTTACTGTTTTCATCATGAAATATAAATTAATATATACTAGAGTAGCTAAAAAAGTATAAAAGAAACAAAGTGCTTTTTCAAAATATTTATTGAAAATATGAGCAATGAAGAAAAATGGTTAATAACAGCTACACATCATAATAACAAAGTACCAAATTATACAATTTAATTCTACTTCACATTTTGAGGTGGTATGAGTAACTCATCTCTTATTTCTAACAACTGCTTTTTTTTATCTTTGGGATTAAGAACTGAATGATAACTTGCAACACAAAACAACTTTATTAAAATAATAATTTCACTTTTTTGTTAAAATTATTGGATTTATCGATAATATGGAAAATCTAGATTCATTTAAAATTAGAGACAAGAATCTTATTGGGCTGTCTTTACAAGCTATTAGAACTGTTGAAGATTAGATATTAATAGAAATAAATAAAATTAAGTAGAGTACAAATACTCAAAAAAAATTATACAGCAAAACCTGCTTGGAATGTATTCTCAAACAAACACATCAATTACAGTTCATTGTTCTTCATGTATCTCTCCCGATTAATTTTGAAAATCAGCCATTTCCATCTTGTGCAAATAAAATAGACAGCTTTTCCACAAATAAAATATTTACAGAAGCATATAATCTTTCATTTAAAATTGTAAATTCAGATGACATACTTTTATAACAGCATAATCACTAAAATATGAAAATAAAAAGCTCATTACATTAAATAAACCACGTCATTTCACAATATATCAACATTATATACACTAACATACCGTGCCAGCAGCTATGGCACATTACGAGATTACATGGATGAGAAATGAGGAACTCATTCTTTGAACGAGCTGACGGTAGGTACAGACGCTGACTTATCTGTTCAGCAACATATAGAACGAACCGCAATCCATAGCTGGATTATTGCGGTGCTGAGGCGATGTATTACCGGATTCAGATCTGCTTTGGAGTGCATGTTTCAAATATCCTCACCCTTTGTTCATTCGTTTGTAGACCAAATCTGTTAGGCGTTTCGTTGTCAGTGTGACTTTGAAAGAATCTTATTGGTAAACAGCGCTTCATCTATTGGCGATGGCAGTATGTTGTTGAAAAAACTGTTTTCAAAGTTGGTAATATTACTGAAAGCATGAGAAATAGATAAAACAAATCTTTAGGCGGTTGTATATGTTGTCATTTGAGCTAAATCATTAGAACTTTTTTGAGTTTTTGAAGCATACACAAACCAAGATAACATTTTTATATATATAAGATATAACTTTTCACAAGATGAGCTCTCTCTCATTTTTATAATGAGGCAGCAAAAAAGAACTTTTCCACTCCTCCTTTCTTTGTTGCACATAAAAAGAGGACAGGAACTTTTTTAAAACCACAAAATCATTTAAAGAGTTTATTTTTAAAACTATTCTTTCAAATGCAAGTGGTATATGATTTCAGAGCGAATCAAGATTTTTTAAAATCTTAGGATGAGCAATCAGTAGGAAATAAACCATTTTAGCTAAAACTATGAATTATCAAAGAAAGGTGATCTCCCCTCAACTTTCTTGCTTTCTTTATCCTGTGTTAAGTTTGAAGCATAGTGAAAGAAAGTCGAGTATGCATTTTGCACCTCTTCCTTTGATGGGCAGTGTCCAAATTTGATACATACAATTTTGTGGTGGAACAACATACAAATTTCATTTATGCAGCTTGTTGCATTTATCCTGTTCATTTACAAATAGACAGACAGTCAAACCTTAAGCAAGATGTGGCCCAAAATCTATAAACCCATCTACAAAGTAGTGATAACACCATATGCCAAATTTCATTCATTTAGCTCATTGTGTGCTGGCTTTGTATTTCCAAAGGGACACTTCAACTGTCCAGTTTGTGACTACTATCAACTAATTTCAGAAACAATCTTCCAACAATATTAGAATTCATTTCCAGAGTCCTGTGTTTTTCATAGAATGTTACATGTAGCATTTTTGAGTCAGCAAGAAACAGAATTTAAAGTCAAAATATAACCTACTTCATTTTAAGGGGTACACTTATATGGAAGTTGATATACCAAAAATGTAATTTATCCTGAAGTCTTTGCTAGTTAAAATAATTAGTTATTAAAATATTTGAAATCGTTGTTCTTTAAACATTTTATGTTTGCACAGTGAACATGGAGTCAATCTAGTAACAAAAAGGGGGGAAAAACCAGTGAAAAAATAATAGTGTGATAGAGATGAGAGCTGGCAAAACATCATTTATGCTTGCAAGGTTTAACCTACTCCAAGGCTCCATATTTGTATTATGATTTCTATTTCATATCTGTGTAGCTCAATAGCAATTAAAAACAATTATTCTAGAAACAATATAAATACTTGATTCTTTGGCTGCTTGAATGCAAATGTGTGGAAACATGGTGATAAGGTAAGTGCTCAGTAGTTTGGCCACTTGAATTTTAAAGTTGAAAAACAAAATTCCAACATTCAATAGAGATCCTCTGCCTCTGTTTCAGAAACCCTTATCAACTAAATACCAAAGGCACAGGCCATTTTATTTCCTGTTTAGTTAGGGCTAGAAAGTTTGTTGCTGAAGTTGGTCTCTAAAGACATTTTAAATATTTAGTGATTTCCTTAAGAGGTAACTCTTCATTCAACTATTTTAGCATACATTCCTATTTGTTTTTTTAAAATGAATTGTTGTTGATATTATTTGATTATATAATGCATGTAGTATAGAAACTATCTTTAAATTAAATAATATTGATATTAATTTATGGATGGAAAGTGAAGGGTGGCGGTACTGGAGCTTCTCTCAAATAGACTGTTTTATGATGTTTAATAGAAGGTTATATCTTGTAAGAGTCTTTTTATTTAATTAGATTTGCTTTATTTTAATCAGAACCAGTAGTGGGAGCCCACGCCTTCATCGACCTATAATGGCCCACTACTGAACTGACATACTAATGGAACATTCTGATTGCCTAAATAATAAATATTTTATAGTATGACAGGGAAAAATTTGATATTCAAAATTGGTTAGATATAATAACTTGGGCAGACAATAATAATATTACATTGCTGGACCATTGAAGGAAATATTCCATCTACCATTTAAAAGGGCTCTTTTCTGGCTGCAGAGGCAAGATGATAAAAGAAAAAAAAAAAGATTTATTCAACATAAGAATATCAAACTTATATCCATATCATCAAACAAAAGTAAAATGACAGATCGATAATTAGCATATACCTTTAATAAAAAAAAATTGGCTGTTAAGAGAAAAATACAAATCTCTGTGACTAGAATCTATAAATAAAAGATTTCACTATATCAAGCCATTTTTTTTTATTTTATAGTGTATAATGTTACTGTTATTATTATTACTATATATAATGATTTTATTCTTTTTCTTTGGCACAATTGACAATTCTGGGTGGCCCACTTTTGGTATGCCCACTACTGGTACATCAAAAGGCACTATGCCCTTTTGATTGCATAGGAGTGATCTAAGTTTTTAATTTTAAAAATTATATACAATTATTTTGATCTTCAGATAATTATTATTTTAGATAAAAGTTTGAATACATAAAAAAAAATATGATTAAAATTGAAACTTCTCTAAAATTTAGATGATAATTGAGGAAATACCCTTAAGTAGTACTACTGGAGCATTTACTCTTAAATCATATGTAATGTAGTCAAATATCTTCACTGTGCCTTCAATTAAAATTCGATTATACATAACTATAGTTTCTTTTCTTGTGAAAATTACTTTTTGTGAAATGAAAATCCACAAGAAATGTATTTGATTTTGTATTAAATATAAAACTAGTGATGTATTCTTAAGTTTATGTTTAAACTAGTAACAAAATTTAATTTTTATAAAATGAAATTTTTAGAAATGCTTACCTTTGTATATCAGTTTCACATCTTTAATTATATGGTGTATTACTCAGGAAACTGTCAATCATTTTAAAAGCTGGACCAGGCTTATCTTGAGGCACCATATGTCCAGAACCCTATTTTTTTATAAATAGAGAGTAGCTATAAGTACAGAAAGTTACATCTGCCATTGTTACTATTAGGCCTTTATCTAAATCAAATCAGTAATCTCTCTGGCAATAATAAATTGTTTACACTTAGTGCATAAGACACTTTTGTCAAAAAGACTTAAGAAGATAATGCTTACATTCACTAAAAAAAAATCAATACAGACTTTTTGATTGAAAAAAATACCAAGTCTTGGAAAATTAAAAAGCTTCTTACAAGTTAGACTTCGTTATGAAAATTTGTTTTTCATGCCTAGTTATATAATATAATGCAATGGATGAAACATCATAAGCAACTAATTTGATGATTCATAATACTATAAAAAAAATGTAGCTCTTATTGGATCTAAAGATCATTACGATCGTAGAAAAACATGTTGCTGATTTGTTTTCAAATTATTATACCATCATTTAATTAGCTTTTCATTAAAATTGTTAACAGTAATAATTTAACATTCCACTGCTTTGTTGTTATGCAAGACATGTATAATAATGCAAATATTCCTTAACATGCAGAAATACTTAGGATATTGATTAAATATTACTCACCTTCACTGTCAAGAAAGTTAACGGGACCATAACTTTTAAAAAATCCAGCAACTTGGTTATTATATTTCCACGATTCATACTCTTTGGTAACCTATATGACAGAAAACTTACCTCAGATTCAAAAGGGATAAAATACTAATTTCAGGGGTGATTGAATACAACTGGAATTCCACATTTTTTAGTTTAGAAATTTGTTTAAGAACAGATATAGATATTATGGCAGAGTGTGGAACATGCCTATACAAATAAAAATGCTATGTAGCCTGTGAATTACTTGTCACGCACAGCTCTTTGCTTTAAGGAAGTTCATTCACTGATCTTGAGAAAAACAAAAAATGATATTGAACAGAAAAATTGATGATGGCACATTTCACCATGAAAGTTATTCCCGTCAACATTCAGAGAAGTAACATGATAAACCTCTCATAAAATGTTTTGGTAAATAGGTGTGCTGTATTTGTGTCCATTTGTATTGTCTTCAAATATAACATATATAAAAAAAAAAAAAAAAAAAAAAAAAAAAAAAAAAAAAAAAAAAAAAAAAAAAAAAAAAAAAAAAAAAAAAAAAAAAAAAAATATGACTATGGGTTCCAATGCCTTATGAGTAGTTAATCTGGCCTCCTGCTTCACATCTAAAAACATGGTGGATAAACAACAACATCGTTTTCCACTACAAATTTATCTTTGCCGTCTGTCTCACCTCATTTTGTAAACAAAAGATACAAACAGAAATCCTCAACACTATTGATCAAATATTTAAAGATAATTTGTGGAATGGTTAAGACAGCCCAGCAAATTCTGGCATGAAACATTCTTCAAGCTTCTAAGTAGTTCTTCGCTAGCACATACACCTTTTCATTCTAATCTTACACTTGCAGAATTAAATAAAAAGCTATCTATAATACAAATCATCATATTCATTTTCAAAAATAAAATTAAGATTCTTTGATACTAAACTGTGAATATGAATATTTAAAATTTGAAAGGTCATAGTTATAAACTAATCTAAATTTCAGTGATATTTCGTATTTATGTCATCTACCAACAATGGTTTACTAAAATCTTGCATCTACTTTTTTTTATAAAGGCAATGTTTGTGTAGTATTGTCTGGGTCACGATGTCAAGATGAATCTATAGCATACAGCCTTAGCTTTAGGTGATCTTTACTCAATGCACCTCAGAAGCGAGAAATTTCAAAATTTAAATAATAGAAAATTTTTTTATTTAATGTTTTATGTTTTGGGTGATTTTCAGCACAAATTTCTCAATAGCATGGTTTGGGATAACTGTCTGAAAAAAAATAGATACACCATAGAACAACATGGATTTCAATTCTAATAAAGTTAATTTGAATTCTAACACCAATTTACTGAACACTTGAAAAAATTTTGAAAAATAGTCACTTTTTACGATATTTTAATAAAAGATTTCTTTAAATTATCGCGTGGTCTTATCTCTATATTTTCATTTTTTTTCAGCCTACAAATGGAGTATATCAGATTTAAAACAAGAACAATAAAAGTATCTTTTTTCATTTTTTAAAAATTAATTTTTCCCTGATCGGTTCAAACAGTTTTTTCGTAGCGAGATTTAACAGCAAGAGCTTCTCCAGACCATCCCACAATGCATTGTTGCAACGTGACCTTCTTCGCAGCAGGTGACATCATTCGCAAAGTAAAATGAGCGGGAATATCAATAATGTGGTTTTTTTTTTAATTTTGTTTTCAAAACTTTTTCGTGCCATTGTGGGCACTTTTTTTCACCCACTTTTTTGAAGTCCCGATTCCACGGACAACGCCGTGCGCGTACTGCTAGTTAGATATAAATGCATGCTTTGACCTTTCAAAATATAGAAACAAGCAACAAACGTTTGAAGCTCTCTTTTACCTCCACACATTTTAATGAGTTTATATATTTTTCACGACATTAATTTCAACTTAATACAGAAAATTCTGTTGCATTTTTTATTTCTTCAAAAGATAGATATTTTATTAACATACATAATGCAGATTAATAAAAAAAACCTTTAATAAGGATTTAGAAAAGAAAAAGAATATATATCATACCGGCAGACCAAGATTATTAGCAAACCACTCATCACCTAAGAAATTGCAAGCCATGTCAACATCACCATTGTAAATGAGACCTCGAAGCTTTCCAGAACCTATCAGCTGCAGAATTTGAGGTCGCATTGTGTCATAGATTCGCTTGTAGCCAATTTCAACATCAAGGCTAAAATAAAAAAATAACAATAGTATATCAGATCACATTTGTTGGAGTTTTTAATGAAATGAAAAATATACATTTTTGTAGAATATTCAAACAATCAACATAGATTTGTATAAATCTGTAAAACTGAAAAAGCTGTATTCAAGTACAATTCAAAAGTTCAGAATAACTAGTCTCACTCAGAGAGAACTCAGTTGTCTATAAAAACTGCTGGCTTGGTTGTTAATTATTTTTATAAATTAATCAATTTAGTCAGTTTTGGCAAAACATCCATTATACAGTGAACCTCTTCGAGCGGCCACCCCTCTTAATGGCCAATTTTTCGTGGCATGGATTTTTCAGCCCATAGACCTAATGTTAAAATAACCCCTAGCAACGGCCACCCAACCCCTCTGAACGGCCGCCGGGTGGGTTCGCCCATCCCATTTAACAAAAGCATCGGTTAGAGATTTACTTTTTAAACTGAAAAACGAAGTTGGAAAAAATGGTTCTTTTTCCACGAAGGGTAAAAACTTAAAACAGTCACAAGTTGTATCCTGTTTTTCAAAAAATATAAAAAATTATTAAATAAAGAACTATTTTCACTTTAGATAAGTCTCAAACTTCATTTTAAATAAGAAATATGTGTCAGACTTGTTTATATTATGTATTATAGCAATTATCTTGTAATTGTAACGAAACCCTTCAGAGCGGCACCCCCTCTGAGCGGCCAATTTTTCTCGGAACGGAGGGGTGGCCGCTCAGAGAGGTTTCACTGTAATAAATATTAATATCTCAATACTAACTTAACATTGTAAAATATCTAAAAGCAGAGAATAAATTACTAGTAGTTAGCTAAAGAAAGTAATTCAAACCTGCATATATCCCAGTCCTGAACATGAGTAGGTATGTGGAGTGCTTGACGAACAGATGGCTGGTTTAACCACTTCCTTAGATTAGAAGCATCAGTACAAGGTGGATCATCAGAATATCTATATCCCTGAAAGTCAGTTGAAAACATGATAAATAAGTGAATCATAACCAAAACTTTTAAATTGCTACCTTACTGTAT
>BGPR01049461.1:432-11304 GCA_013235015.1 Araneus ventricosus
TGGTCTGTATAAATTGTAAATGTTCTTCCTTCCAGATAATGCTTGAAATGTTTAACTGAAAGATATATGCCTGATAATTCCCTGTCATACGTGCTATAATTTTGTTGTGTATCGTTTAACTTTTTAGAATAAAATGCAATTGGCTGCCAAGTTGAGTTTTCATATTGCTGTAACACTGCGCCTATTGCTGTATTTGAAGCATCTGTAAGTAATGACAGAGGCAATTCAGAATTGGGAAAAGACAACAACGTTGCATTTGCAAGGTCATTTTTGCACTTTTCAAACTGTTTTTCAGCTTCATAAGTCCATTGGATCTTTCTTTTGTCCTTCTTTTTAGAACCTTTAAGGTATTCATGTAACAAAGCTTGATTCTTTGCTGCGTCTTTTAGATAACGACGATAAAAATTAAGAATTCCAAGAAATGTTCTAAGGTCTTGAATATTTTCGGGTCTTTTGTAATTCATAATAGCTTGAACTTTATTTGGCAGAGGACGAGAACCTTGGGGTGTAATTAGATATCCCAAAAATTCAATTTCTTCAACAGCGAATACAGATTTTGAAATATTTATTCTTAAGCCAGAAGTATTCAATCTTTCTAAAACTAAATTAAGATGGATTTCATGCTCTTGATTGCTTTTGGATGCAATGAGTATATCGTCTAAATATGGAAAAACAAAGTCCAATCCTCTGAGAACTTCATGGATAAATCGTTGGAATGTTACAGGAGCATTTTTCAAGCCAAAACTCATTACGTTAAATTCATATAAATCGAAAGGTGTGATTATAGCTGTTTTACATTTGTGCTGTACTGCAATGGTTATTTGGAAATATACTTTAAATAAATCTATTTTAGAAAATATCTTGGTTTCTTTTAATATTTGATGGAAATCTTCTAACCTAGTTATGGGGTAGCGATCGGGAATCGTCTGAGCATTAAGCTGACGGTAATCCCCACATGACCGATAGGACCCATCTTTTTTCGTGGCGAGATGCAAAGGACTTGACCATTGCGAATTGGATGGTCGAATTATTTCATTGTTGAGCATAAATGTAAACTCTTCTTTAGCTATCGCTAGTCGTTTGGGATCAAGCTGTCGTGCTTTGGCATGAATAGATTGACCATTTGTATCAATAAAATGCTTAACATCATGTTTTATTTCCTTAGGGACAAGATTAGGTCTAGAAATTTAAGGATATTTAAGGAGTAAATTCGAAATTTTTATGGATTTATTCAATGTGCTTATAACGTTATCACTTGAAACAGCAGTTATATCACCTAGCACAAAGAGATTTGTTTTCCCATCAATTAATTTTTCTTATTTATGTGAACAAGTAAGTTATATTTGTGAAGAAAATCAGGGCCCAAAATACCTTTTGTGACGTCAGCAATTATGATTGGAAACTGAAAATCACGAAGTAAGCCCAAATCCAGATTTAACATCTTTATACCATAAGTTGAAATTTCAGTGCCATTAGCAGCATATAACAAATATTCTGCTTTCTTTTTATTTTCAGACGTAGCTGGAATTATGCTAACATCAGCTCCACTATCTACGAGAAAGCGCAAATTTGATCTTCGGTCACGGACGAATAAGCCAAATTTTTCGACATTCCTTTTCATTTTCTGCAGCAGAGTTTGTCGCTGAACTTACTGCAGACTTGAGTTTTCCTGATTTTCTTGTGGTTTTTGATTCCAACTGCAAGGAGGTTGAGATTTCTCCGGAAAGCATTTGGTTCCAAATCGAAAATGGAAGTAACACAATTTCCCTTTTGGATTGAAATCATGCCGCCGGTTACTTCGGCTTCGAGATCGATTACGGAAATAATTGTTATTCCGCGTTCTCGGTCTAGCTCCAATACGAATACATAATGCAGAAATTTGCTGTCCTAAATTTTTAACTCTATCTAACAATTCGTTAGAAGAATTGTGTTCATAGCTTGTACTGTAAATTTCGGTTTTAGGGCTCATATCGCAAATTTTGTCAGCCATAATCGCCAAACTATCAGTATCTTCTTTACTGACGATTAAGATAATTTTAATAGAGTCTGGTAGTTTTCCAAGCCATAAAGTTTTAATCAAATTTTCAGAAACATCTGATGTAGCTACTGATCTTAATTTTTGTAACAACTGACTAGGCTTTAAATCACCTAAGTCAATATCAGTGATTAAACGTTGAATTCTTGCATTTTCACTCTCTTTAAATAAATTCAAGAGTCTAGTTTTGGAATCCGTATATTTAGTTTGACTATCACTGCGTATGATATCCCATACATTTTCAACAAATTTGGGATCCAATTGCGAAATTAAATAGTTAAATTTCGTTTCTTCGGCAGTGATACCGCTTATTTTGAATTGGGCCTCTACTTGATAAAACCATATTTCCGGTTTATCTATCCAAAATGGAGGAATTTTTACACTCACCTTATGTAACTCAGTTCCATCTGCTTTTCCGTCTTCAATCGACATCTTTTTGTTTGCAGGAACGGGTCACCAATATGTTGGCTTCTACTTATTTAAACATGAAAGAAGCAACATGAACTATGAATACTCCATTTAATTCAATTTCTTTCTTTTTTTTCAAGAAGAATCTATTTGCAACGGAAATGATCAACAAAATTCTAAAAACGACATTTTTCTACTGTTGCCACAAAAAAATATATGTGATGAACAAAATTAAATATGATAAAAAATAAATGCTTTAAATAAAAAGAAAACGTTATTTACAGTCAAATATTAAATGCTGCGTGAGCTATAATTCAGCCACTACAGTATCATGAGAAATACCAGCATTAGCAAACTGCTCTTCAGGCTGTAAAAACCATAGATTTGGCTTGTTTCGCCAAAACATTAGCGGCTTAACTGTTACTCGATTGATTTCAGTATTTGAAATATCGAGATTTAATGCAGTAGTATCATCTCCTTTTCAGCCATTTTCACTAAAAATATGAATAGATAAATTTTAATTATTGCGTGAATGTACCTCAACTGGCGATTACTTCGACAGCATTCAGTAACGGTCGAGCTCTCAAGTTCACGTCCGGGTCACCAGATATAACGTATTTCCTATATATTGGATATGTTTGTCATGATGAGGCGATTTACAAAAATACTAATTTTATTTACAACGCAATAAAGAAATGTAAACTCTTTACATGAAGACATATTTACAAGCGCAGTTATCATTCATTAATGACGGGCAGAAAGTGAAAACAGAATAATAATGAATTTAAAAGTTAAAGAAAAAGTTGAGAAATTTCTTTCCTTGCTCTGCTGAATGATGATATGCCAACACGGTTATATTTAATATTCAATTTGTCTTCTAAATGCTTACAAAATATAGAAAGAGAACTTCTTAAGGGTCAAGAGATTTATTCCACGCTGATTTAAGTTGAAGCAACAGAATGCGATATTTTAATATCATCCATATTTTTTTGCTAGGATGCATAGTGTCCTCATTCTAAAGAGCGAAGCGAACAGAGTTGGCATAGCAAACCTGGAAATGTTGCTACAGAATCCTTGTGGGGATTGGCTGGAATTACCAAGCGGGAGGCAGAGATACCTAGTATGAAAAATATACTTAAAAGAATAAAAAAAGAAAATCTGGGACATTTTATTTTAAATGCAGAAAAACTATACTGCTTTTCACATCTTATCTCCAACGGCTGGTCACTTAACCTTAAAATGATAAAAATTTCTTCAGAATCTCAGTATTACAACAAACAATTGAAAAATATAGACAATTACGAACATAAGTGAAATCGGAACTTTTTTTCTACAAATATCTGAATTTCGTAAAAATTGTGTGCAAACTCCAGACAACGATGGAATAAATATATTGTCAAAACTTGAGCCTAATTTTAATTTTTCTTATATTTCTTGAATATTTTGATTGTTAACATCATAAAAGAATTTGTTTATAAGAATGGGAAATGTGCTTATTTTAAATTGGAATCTCATTTACTTATTAAATAAATATATTCCATGAAATCGACAAGGGTCAAGTATCCCTAATCTTAGGGATACCTTACACTAAGTTAGGGAAACTTCATCAAAGGGGGCGATACTTGACTCAACATGCAAAGAGTGCTTAATTCTTTCGATAATTGTATGTACACAAAATTGAGTTATTAGGTAAATACTACAGAAATGAAAGCGTCTTAAGTATTAAACAATATTAATGAAACTAAAAGAAAAAATTAAATAGCAGGGTAACTATAAAACCTAATTGTTATTAATAAAAACCTGTTTAATAAATTAAATTAGTCTACTCATTAAATTCATTCTAGTTATTAAAAGAAATTAGTTAAAAAATAAATAAACAATTAAAATATTGATTTTATTGAATGATAAAAATTATTGAAATTGAACTGGGAACTTAGCAAAGTCTTTAGCGCATTGAAGAATTGCTTATTTTGGAAAATTAAAAGAAAACAAAATAGCACCGGAATGAAAAGTAAGGACTTAAAAAATGTCGAACAATACAAGAAATTGAAAAAGCTTACTCGGTTCTCCTAACATTATAATGGGAACAAAAGCAAAAGAAGAAACACATATTCTGTGAGAAAATTCAAACCAACTAAGAGACGAACTGCACCAAAATGTCGAAACGTTAAATAAATCAAACGATGATAAATATTTTGAGAAAAAGTTTGACATTAAAATAATAAATAATTAGAAATCATTTATTCGCAATCAAGGAAAAAAAGGAATAAATAAATTTCAATTCTTTTAAAAATTCTTATTAAAATAATTCTTTTTATTACTTGAAATCATCACATCATTATGATATTTTATTCTTTAAATAATTATTTACAAATTATTTTCAATTATTTATTTAATATAAAACTCTACTACCAAGAACATTAGCTATTTTTCCGATAATCAATGCGAGGATTTTATAGTACAATCATTGAACTTTAATATTAGAGTTGCCATATTAGAGGTCAACTCCACAGCACCAGAAAATTAATCCCAACCACACAATGTGTTTTGACTGGCTAAGAACATTGAAGCCGCAGTAAATATCGAAAGGTACCTACCTACAATGGAATTTACAAAAATATATGAAAACACTTGGATTTAAATATTTTTTCGAATATCTTCCGAAAGGATGAATGGATTTTTTCCTGCAACTTCGAGCATGTAAAAAAAGTTTATACTCGCAATTTACATAGAAGATTTGGTAACTAGGGCATTTAGGGTACTGACCAGAAATTGATAAATACAAAATGGGATTTTGGCCCTTGACAGCGGCTAGTGCACCTCGGTTGTTAACCATGTTAAACTTGCCTAGAGAAGATAGAATTATAAAAACTTTCGAGAGTTTTGTATTCAGAAAACCATCGAAGACAAACAAAGACAATGTTCTGAAAATTATTGCCAAAAATCTCAAGAGGCATTTTATAATTCGCACCACCAGGTTTAATCATAAGTATATCGACATGGACAACATGCATCACGAACTCTTTCAGCATATAAATTTTAATCTTATGCAGACGGGGACCGGAGGGGCAGCAGATTTTATATTCGACTTTAAAGGAGATAAAGTAGAAATAACGGATCAAAAGAATGTTGAACTCGAATTCAGGTTATTATATGCCCCTATTTTTATGAGAATGTTGAGTATGACAAAAGACGTTGTGTTAACCGGTAAAACTCTACATGTTTTGCAAAATTTGATAAACCTCCATTGAACGAATAGTTTCGTGTAAGCATTACAGATAAACCAACGATTCCGGAGAAAGTGAAAAAAACGGAGCATTTGGAACTAGAAGTTGGATTTTATAAAAATTCAGAACAGTCGTTCAGCTCTTTTAAACATCTTGCCTTTAATCATTTAGCGAATAATAAAGTGAAAATTCATATACCTGATACATCTACTGTAAATTTACAAGATGGATTGAGAGATCTTTTAGGATTCAAAAAATCGACATTATACGGTGGCACTCATATATCTGATTATCAACTGGAATTAGACGGAGGAATCACTGAAATTTATGTCTATAGTGATATTATAGAATCTCATTTTGTGGGTGATACCATTGCTCCTTTACTCCGTATTATTTCTGTTATGTCAACCAAAGAAGACCAAATAGTTATAAATTATCAAAGACCTCTGTATTTTCCTCTGCGCAAAAATTATATTGATTGTATAGAAATCGAATTGAAAAGTAGTTCTGGAGATGGTATTATTTTTACGAGCGGGAAATCACTCTTAGTTCTTTCTTTCCGTCGTAGAACAGTATAAAGCTATAACTTATTATGCGCGAATTCATTTCGATCCTGGCTGTGAAAGAGAATGCATTTGGATCAAAAAGCTTGCGAGAATTATTACTGCTTCCAGGTGCAGGCTGGCGGCGGGCCGTATTTTCAACGAGTTAGCCACCAAAGAGGATATGGAATGTTTTCAAATTTATTCCGATTCGTAACTCCCATAGCAATGAAAGCAGGAACATATCTAGGGAAACACATCCTTAGCGCAGGTTCAAAGGTAATGTCAGATGTTGCCTCGGGTTCGTCTTTGAAAGACTCAGCGAGATCGCGATTTCTTGAAACATCCAAAAAGATAAAAGACGACATTATTCATAAAATCCAAAGTGGTTCGGGTATAAAAACAAAGAAATCCTACAATAAAAATCATTCGCAAAGTGTCAAGCGAAGCCGCAAGAAATTAAAAGAAGCAGATATATTCTCGTAAATATGGATTCGTGAGCATGCACCTGTGTATCCAATGCTTATGATTTATTTAATGTGAATCCAATACAATTGTCAACCGAAGAAAGTTCATATACAGAAATTTTTCCTGTTGCATCTTTGAGTGATAAGACACCGATTGAATTTTACGTCAGCGGCAGTTGTGAACATTATCTTGATTTAGGGCATACACTTCTTCATTTGCAAGTTAAAATTAAAAAGAAAAATGGAGCTACAATTGGAAACCCTGATCAAGTCGCTCCCATCAATTATCTTCTTCATACGCTATTTTCTGAATGTTCAGTTACACTAAATGATAAGCAGGTTTCTTCACAAGCGAACTATGCTTACAGATGCATTTTCGACGCTTTGCTTTCACCTCGAGCAGTTCAGGAGTCGATGCTAACATCAGGGCTTTTCTATAAAGACGTTGCTTCTAAGCATGATTCAGTAGAACTCGCTAATGTTGTTGATAATGCAAATTCTGGTTATCAAACCAGATATAACATTTGCAAAGATAGTAAACTAATGGACATGATAGGCCCATTGCATTTCGATCTAGGTAATCAGAGCAAATGTCTTATCAATTCGGTGAATCTTCGCATTAAGTTAGAAAGAAATAAAGATTCATTTGCTCTGATGTCATCCACACAAGATTTTAAAGTAGTTATACAACATGCGTCATTATTTATTAGGAAAGTTACAGTCGCTCCCTCAATTGTAATCGCCCATGAAATAACTTTGAGCAAGGGAGTCATAAAAATGCCGATTCGCAGAACAGAAGTGAAATCATTCGCACTTTCTTCAGGAATGCAGTCTATAACAATTCTTAATGCATTCATTGGACAGATACCGACACAACTTATACTACGAATGGTAGCTAATAATGCATTTAATTCTGATTTTTCAAAAAATCCATTCAATTTTAAGCATTATGATTTATCATACCTCTGCATATTAGATGGAAATCGCATGATTCCATCAAAACCCTTTCAACCGAAATTTGATCATTCTAACTGTTATAGTAGATGCTATATGAGTTTATTTACTGATTTGGGAAGATATCATAAAGATCAGGACCTCAATATTAGTTATAGTGAATATAAGGAGGGGTATACGTTGTTCGCTATAGATTTAACGCCAGATCTCAGCGCAGATGGAATGCAGGAGAGTATTTTACGCAACGGAAATTTAACACTAGATTTAAAATTTGGCAAAGCACTACCGGAAACAGTCAATTTAATGGTTTATTCAGAGTATCGAAATATTATAGAGATTGACAAAAATCGCAGTATTTTTTCAGATTTTAAAAATGTATAGCAGCGTGCTAGCGTGCAGTGATGTCATTCTTTGCTCTGATTTTGGAGGCGTTTATGCTTCTGATGAATTACCTCAGAAACTCGGTACCTATTCATGTTTTATTGTAAATTTAGATCCTAAAACAAAACCTGGAAGTCATTGGGTTGCGATTGCTTTTAGGAACAATGCATGTTATTATTCTTGTAGTTACGGTTCAGCTCCTAGTAATCACAATATTTTAAACTTCATAAAACGCAATGCTAATAATTTCGTGAGGAACAAATGTCGATATCAAAGCTTCGTGTCTTATATCTGCGGTCATTTTTGTCTGCATTTCTTATAGAATTTCATAAGAAAGTGGTCTTTGTCACCTCTACATTCTGATAAAATTGAACATAACGAAAAGTTTATTAAAAAATTCGTTGCTCAGAAATTTCGTTTACACAATTGCTGCTTTTCCCCATATTCCAATCAATCTTGTCGAGCATATGATTTTCAAACATAAACGTGTTTAGACACGTTTCAACAGATCTTTTGTCTAAAATGCAAGTTTCAACATGTTTTGGAGGTCATTTTTAAGGCTGCCGTGCACACGCCACCTACAATTTCAGAACGTAATGTTATCCTATGGAGATATATGCTTACATCTTTTCTCGTTTGCTATTGCGTTATTCCGGATGCAATCAAGTGCATTCGAAAGAAGAAATAAAAATATAGGTTCCTATGAAATGACTTTTTTTCCCCGACTGCTTAAAGTATTTTTAAATATTTTTCAAAAGTCGCTAAACTTCAATTTCGGGTTTTAAACATTTTTAGAAAATTTTCAAGCATACTTAAAATAAAAGTAACTTTATAGAAACCTTCATTTTGTTATCTTCTTTCCAATGCACATTTTAAAATTTTTCAAAAAATATATAAAAGCTGTGTTTGAGCAAAAATTTGTAAGAAATTCTGCAATTTTCCCCCACTTCGCGAAGCTCCGCCTTCCTGCGGAAGGATACAAGTTTTCCTTTTCTCTCCAATCTCCCCTTTCTGGAGGACTGTGGGGTGAATCTCCTTCCTTCCCCCTTATTGCGGACCAGCCTTTAGCCTTCCAGGAAGTATCTTTTATTTTATGGCAGTTGGGAAAGTTTTTGTAGCTTCTGAGCTTCAAACTAAACACTAACCAAGAAGCAAATGACAAAAACAAGAAATGGAATAATTAAATCTTCATATTAGTATAATAGACGCATCATACCCTTTGGTATTTTTATCTCGAAGGACCAAAACCTTTTATCTTTCATCTCTTTATTCATTTAGAAATTTTAGATGTATAAAGTCGTATACAAAACGGAAATTTTTCAAAAATTATTCCACAAAGTATTTACAAAAGATTGCTTATGTATTCGGGTCATTCTAAAACTTGTATTCAGATTATTCCATAATTCAAAACAGATTCAGTTTGATTTTTTCTATTGAACCCACCATGACAAATTAATACCTTTTCAAATTCGGATAGTATTATTTTAGTGATTAAGATAATTGTGTAGTTCAAGAAATACTTCGAGAATGGTTTTCTGAGAGTGCTCACACATAAACACAAACCTTGTTCCTGCTGGTGTTTTTATTCGTAGTTATTTGTATGCGTACTTGATTAAAATTAGATTTTCATGCTCATCTTATTTTTCCGAGAAAAAATACCATTACCTACTTATTATAATAGAAGTGAGACCGTTTTCTTCATACCATAAAGCAGTTGCGGCGAAAGGGTGTGAGGGAAGGGCAAAAAATGTAGAAACACTTAAAAGGACCCAGGAGAATACGGAGTAGGCAACAAAATATTAAAATTTAGTTTCAAAATTAGCTAGCTTTCCCAGACATTGTTGTTTTGCAAATACTCCCTAGTTTTAGATATATTTTAGATGATATAGAGAGCTAAAATGAAATAAAAATTTAATATTTTCCTCAAAAGGTGAGGGAACCCCCCACCCCATTCTTCCCCTGCCACTGCCATTAAGTGTCACAACCTCTACTACTCACAATCTTGGTACTCATAAGAGAAACATTTGTGAGTCTATTATACGATGTAGTAGTAAATTAGTTTATTTTTTTAGATGCGAAAATTTAATCGAAGTAAATGATATATTTTTTGAAATGACCCTCGTTAGGATTAATCAGAATATACAGGGTGGCCATAAAATATAAAACTCATTTCAAAAATTAATAAAAAAAAAGCAACCTAATAATGATACAACTACGTTTTTTTTTAAATGAGAGAGCAAATAAAAAAGGGTTTTTTTTCAGATAGGTAACGCGGCGTTACGGCGTTCTAAATTTGTTACAGCTAGAGAAGTCCATACGCAAAAGCTGTAGATCGTCAAAAGCCGATGCGCGTTTTCTGGTTAACTTTTTTAGTTTTTCTTGAAAATATCGAAAAACATTTAGTTTTAACACTACATGTGAATTAACAAATTAAAGAGCGTAAATTTCCCTACAAAAGCATGCTTTTACTTTTCTTCTAGCTTTGATATTTTCACAGATAATGGCTTTCAAAAATGGGAGCCGTCCAAAAATTTACGACCATCGTAACGAAGCGTTACCTATCTGAAAAAGAAAAAAATAAAATAATCTATCATTTAAAAAAAAGAGTTGTAACAGTATTTTTTCTTCTATTAATTTTTGAAATAGGTTCAATATTTTATAACCACCCTGTATTCATTTTCATTCTCGGCAGTATGCAGAATAAGACAGGCTTCCCCAATACTAAGAAGCCAGTGACTCGTTTGCAAATTTTTTCGGGACGAATTCGAAATGATCAGATGTTACAATATTATATTCATAAAAACTTCAAATATTTTTCCTAATATACTGAGTGATAATTTTGGTGTAAATTAAAATCT
>BGPR01049462.1:0-11303 GCA_013235015.1 Araneus ventricosus
AATTGAAATAACTATAATTAAATTTTTAGAAAATATTTGATGACCATGTTGAGGATTAATTTATTACGAATTTTGATTAATAACTTTAACCTAAATGAAAAGATCATACAAATGACTAGAACGAATTCCAAATATTTTTAATAATACGCTTGGAGGATGTTTAAAAAATTAAAATAAAAATATCCTATAAAAAATTCCACGTATGGCAATTGATAAATGTTATGGCTAGTTAGATCAATTAGAGGCAATCAGAATTTATATAGGAAAGCGTTTCGAGGTTTTATATTACCTTCTTTTCCATATGTATTTGCATATAACAACACAGTGCTTGCTTTTGAAAAATCATGATTAATAGCACTCAGTGTTTTCTGTAATTCAAAGGAAATTCATTGCCATATACAGTAGAGTTTTCCTTAGTAAATTATTATGTAATTTACTTAATTTTATTAACTTTACTTTACTTCAACATTAAATGCAACAAGATTCATTGCTATCTATTTTAGAATTTCCTTCATAAATCTGTATTAAACAAGACTAGTTTTTTTTCTCGAATTATTAATTTTGTATCCTATGCAAAAGCTAACTCAAGCCCCCTTTAACCTAAGTGATGCTTCCGTTTTCAACTTTCACCAGTCGCATACAAATAATGCATAAAAGAAACGTTTAGTGGTCATTAGGTTTGAAAAAGCACATCCTATCTCTAGAAATATTCCTTGGCAAAAATTTGTCCTGCCATCCGAAAATGACCGATTGCGGATCTTTATCCTGGGGGATGGAAGAAAAGCAGGGGGGAACTACGCGACTAAAGCCAGGGTCATCCCTGAACATGAATTAGTAGGTAGAAGTAGGAAAAAGAACAGAGTAAAATGCTTCCTTTATATCATTCATTAATTTAATGATTTTCCCCCTCTTGGATCGCACTTCTGCGTCTTGATTGGTTAAGACCAAGCCCCAGCGGTGGAGAGAGGACATTAGTCCTGGCAATCAATCGTCTCCGATGGGGGATTAAACTTTCAATGCCACTTCATTTAGCGGACTCACGTAGAGCAACTTCTGGGAGTTCCCAGCAATCTGTATGCGGAAAGAAGAAAAGAAAAAGAACATTCTTTGTTGGGATTTTCCTCATTTTTTGTTCTTATAGGATGGAGGTGAGATAAACGTTGCGCAACATAGCTTGGTCATAACGCATTTATATAGGGAAATGGGGGAAAAATACTTTTAGAGTTCTATATTTAAAAAAAAAATTATCTTTCGATTTTTCTGGAAATCAACCAAAAACAAGTTTCTGATTAGTAATTATTGATAAGTTGTGGACTAATTTCCAAAATAAAAGTTTAATTTTTTACTACAGTATGACATTAATAGTATACAAAGTTATTAACCGGAACTGGCCTACCTCAATTTTATGGGCTAAATATTATAATATGTAATAAATATTAATATATTTTAATATTGGACAGAGTCCTCTTACATCATTCATAAATCATCATTAGTTTTAGCATTCTCCTAAATGCAGTTGCTGAAAAAAAGAGAGCAGAGATGAAGTATTTTGGTGATTATAATTGAAGTTGCACTTTCAAAAGGCTGTGAAAAAAGAACCACTAGTCAGAATGACCTGATATTTCATCTGAGTATACGTGAAACAATGGGAATTTGTTTTGCGAAAGAAAAAATAGTTCAAAAGTTGACCGATAGATGGCGCTGTACTCTTGATAAAATATTAAAAAACTATTCCTTTAAAAGATATGCTAATTTTAAGATGCTAATTAAAAGACGTGACATTTTGATGTGGTATTCTGTTCAAAGCCCATCCGCCACGACAAGGTGGTGCCACAGCGGATAGGAAGAAATCGGTTTTTAATTGTACCTAGACCAAAAACTGTAGAAAAAGCAAAGATAAAATCGGTTTTTTAACTGTCCCTAGGCCAAAAACCGTAAAAAAAGCAAAATTGAAACAAGTTTTTAATTGTCCTTTGGCCAAAAACAGTAGAAAAAGCAAAAACTGAGGAAACCATCAAGAAATGTTCAATATGCTGCCCACCATTTTCTCCTATGAGCTGAAAGAGCAGAACGGAATGTTCCACAACAGATAGGAATGTTTCAGTGGTGATATTGTGAATGTGTTGCGTAATGCGGTTTTTCAACTCAACTAAGTTAGCAATAGGACCCCCGTACACAACATCTTTTAGGTAACCCCACAGCCAGGAGTCGCAAGGGTTCAGGTCAGGTGATCGTGGCGGCTAGGCTGTTGAGAAATGGCGACTGATAATTCTGTCATTTCCAAAATGCAGATTCAACAGCTGCTTCAATGGTGTTGCAATGTGCAGAGGAGCGCTATCTTGCATAAAAATTGTGCTATCCACACATCCGCGCTGTTGCAGTGCTGGAATGAGCGGCTTTCGCGAAAGAGATTCATAACGTGTTCCATTGACTGTACAGGTTACAGGATTCGAAGGACCAATTTTCTCGGAAAAGAAATGTCCAACGATAAATGCTGCCGTAAACCCGAACCACACAGCGGCCTTTTGAGAATGAAGAGGCAATGGTTGCATTTGGAACGGATTCTCTCTTGCTCATATTCTGCAATTTTGAGTATTGACAGAACCTTGGAGATGGAAATGGGCGTCGTCTGTCCACAAAATGTTCCATGGCCAAGCATTTTCCACTTCCATTCGATAAAGAAATTGCGGGGCGAAAACCTCATTTTGGTAGGTCAGCAGGAACCGACTCCTGAATATGCGTAATTTTGAATGGATAGCATTACAGGGTGTTTCGTAGAATTTTATGAACCGTGCTCACAGGCGTGTCTAAAGTTCGGGAAATTCCCCGTGCACTGCACGTTCCCCAAGCACTGCTTGACACTTCCTGCAATGCTGTAGCCATATCCTCCGCTAACGTCGAATTGCTTTCCTCCCTCTGCCACAATTCACGTCAAATGAATCCGACTCTTCGAATTTATCAATAATCTTGTTCAGACCGAATGCAGTCATCGGACTAGAGCCGCTTCTTAAACCCTTTAATGTCCTGAATTTCTTCAATACAATTGCCGCACAGTCACCGTTCTTGTGAAAAAAGCTTCACAAGCAGAGCCAAATCTTTCAATAATAGATTCATGACTACCTTCTCAGACGCAAAATAACAGGAACTGCACGTTCCCCGCCTTTTCATCACAAGTGTAATGTGCGGTGCGTATCTTACGTCTTTTGATTAGCATCTTAAAATTACCATATCTTATAAAGCAATCTTTTTTTAGAATCTTATCGCGAGTAAAGCGCCATCTATCGGTCAACTTTTGAACTATCTTTTTTTCTTTCGTAAAACAAATTCCCATTGTTTCACGTATACTCAGATGAAATATCAGGTCATTTTGACCAGTGGTTCTTTTTTACAGCCTTCTGAAGATGCAACTTTAATTATAATCACCCTATGTATAGATTATTTTCATATAAAACAGCCAATTTAGTCAGCCTTGAAGATTCTATCCAAACCAAATTGCATGGACGCATCTTAATTAGAATTAAAATTTATTTCAAAGTTCCAAGGCCATAAATGACGACGTCATTGTGCACCATAAACATTTTATGTTTTTGTCTAAGAAACTAAATTATCTTAAGAAGTTCTGTAAGAATCAAGTGTGAGTGAGTTTGGGTATTATGGCGCAAGGGCCATATTGGCCAATCAAATGATTGCACTCACAGGAAAATGGTCCTACCTAAAAAATTCTTAAAAAGAGCAAGTCCGTGTAAAAGAGGGTTAATTTAATTTTAAACAACGGTTAAGGTGAACAATAAAAAGTTTGCAATATATGCCTTCCAATATAAGTATTTTTTTGCGTTCGCGTCACGTCGGAGAATTCAGTAGGCCAGAAACTTTTGCGCAGCCAACAGATTCAAAGACAAAGCCGCGACGGACACACGCAGGAATACTCATAAGTGTGCTAGAGTGAGGGGAGTTTTCGACTCTTTTAATGAAAACTGCCAAAAATTATATGCATTTGGTGACCAACTCACGAATGACGAAAACTTGGAGCCCTTTCGTGAGAGGTGCCTATTTATTCAACATATCCCGAATAAATGTTCTTCTTTTTTCTATCTTATATGCCATTCTTTTTTGTGTTTCTCTCTATTATGGTTCCTGTACAGATCAAAGTAATAAACTGAGAAAAATGGTAGAAATATGAAGCAGAGGGTGGAAAAAATGACCTGGCTTACTCTATACACCGCCCCTCCCAAATTCTGCCCTACGCTACCCTCTCCGAAGAGGGGCTGATATGGAAACACAAACTGTCTGTGAAGCTCACACTGAGGAAAAAGCTGACACTGGAACTGATCATTCGTTTTCTTCTATCAAATAATACATTATGCATTAATTGATTGAAGATTGTTTTTGTCTCTTATTGGAATTTGGTGCAATCAAATTAAAATTGTTTGATATTCATTCTTCAGTGTTAGAGACTGAAGATACTAGTGTCTATTTAATTAAATATATCTATTCTAACCCAAATTTCAAACTTTTCTTATTGAAATAATTTAGAAAAAGTTCATATGGTAATTTTTCATTTAATTATTAAAACACACTCATATGCGTTATAAAATGAGAAACTTACTGCAGTCATGTGATACATTGGACTTCTTGTTAAAAGGTAACAGTTTTCTTTTATTTTACGAATAAAAGTTAGTCAAATAATTGTATAGAAATCTATATTCCAATTGCTTTAATTTCTTTTTATCCCTTTGATTTTATATGATTTTTTTAAAATTTTGTATGTTTTCCATACGTATATTATATTTATAGTATTTTGTTTTATATATTTATTTGTTTTGTATATTGGGATGTAATTATTCATTTGTAAGATACATAAAATAGCACGAAATTATATCTTGCACATCACATATCTGAACAAAATTAGCTTAACAGGCAATTATTGATTCGTTGTGTTTTTATCTGTTTATTTAAATGAGCAACATAAGTAGTGTCATTTTATAAAATCATTCTTTTTGTATTAAAAGCAAATTTGGTTTCGCTTTTTGCTTTCATCTATTGTCATTCTAAAATAGTTTTTCTTTCGAAGCGAATGAAAAAAAGAAAAAAAAATTGTTAAATCATCTTTTCAACTAAAACCTGTTTAATTTTTTTTCAGTAAATCACTCGCATTTATACACAATAATTCACAGTTTCAATACATTGTTTTGATTTTCAAAAGATTATTTCATCAAATAGGATACTTTTGAACAATTATTGTCAATGGAGAAAGATAGCACATTCCAAAGTAATTCTAAATATTCACTTACGATTCTTAACACGCTAATTTCCGATTTCAGACCATGCCACATTTAGATTAATTTTTCTTAGTTCAAAGCAATGAGTTCTTTAATGTATATCATTACTCTGAACTGATAATCAGTAGTATCACATTTCACTAAACGGTATTGAAGTAATAATTTCCAAGCACAATAATCCTTATGATGAAATTAACTGAGTGTTAATTTTCAATTATTTCAAATGTGAATTGGATATTTTCTTTTTATGCTCATTTTCAATCAATATCATCACTATTTATAAATTCATAAATCGACATAATTTATAAATAGACATAATGATTTAGTTTTATTAAAAGGAAGAAAATAATTCATGTTGTTTTTATCAGAATTATATACGGAACTTTGTGCGAATGTCTTCATTTTTAATGGCGTATTGTTCACTGAATGAATGTGAGGAACATTTTAAAGCTAAATAACAATTTTGTCGAACTGATAACTTAAAATATTGGTAATAATAAGTAAAAAATATCATTCTTTCTGAAAATACTAGTTTTAAGTTAATTAAATCAATAAATATATTCTATTAAGTAATTAGATTTATAGAATCTTGCTAATTTCACATATAATTCAAAGTTTATTCGGAACTTTTAAAAGTTATATAAGTAGAAATTTACAAAAAAAAATCATTTTTTTTATATTTTAGGATGCAAAGGCATTATAAAGTAGCCAAACCTAGATAGCTTAAAATATTTTTAAATATACTATGGATTTTAAAATTTTTCTGAAGATTTTATTTTATTCATTTAAGTGTTTACCGAGCGCTATGTGTGGGTCGAATTATGTGTTTCCTAAATTTACGATAAAAATAGGTCATTTATAGACGTTATAATTAGATACAAAAATGACCGTTAGTACATTAACATCTCAAGTGCTCCATGAGCATGTAGTTGAATTGATATTACAAAGCATGCCCAGTTAAGAGAGGGCGGGGGGAGCCATCTTATTAGATAGTAAAAACACTGCACCTTTAAGGGATTAATTCTGAAAAAATACACTTAAACAGAATATTTTCCATTATATTTATCATCAACAACATTTTATATCACTAAACGATATCAAAGTACAACGAATAATGGAGTATAAATATTATTTAATAATTTTAAAAGTATAAAGAACATTTATTTCATTTTGAATATGACTGACGTATTATCATTCACTTATTTATTATCATTAACATTTTATAGCTCTAAACGATAAAAAAGTACAACGAATAATGGAGTATGAATATTATTTAATAATTTTAAAAGTTATATTTGATTTGATTGGGGGGTTTTGGGGATTTTCAGCAACAAAGGCTATTATCCCTTAGTCATTCCAAAGTCTTTGAAATCCTAAATCAAAAAAGAGATAAAAATTGCCATCAATAGACGGGCTAAAAAAATTGGCGATCCTATTCGGTCAAGAGAAAAAAATGGCAATCTCCTAGAAAGGCCTCCATATTCTTTTTCCATTTTAAAAGTATAATGAACATTTATTTCATTTTGAATATGGCTGCCGTATTACCATTCCACTTTTTTATAATCAATAACATTTTATATCTGCAAACGATAACAGTGTACAACATATTTTAAATATTTAATAATAATTCTAAATATGTTATGTGTTATTAATTTATACTAAATATAACTTCAAAGATTTTTTCATTAAAATATATTACCATTTTTTGTTTGCAATCATTCCTTCGTATTGATGATCAATATTATTCTATTTCTCCAAACGATAACGATATAAATAATATCGAAATGTAGCAATGGTTACTTCGAAAGGAATGAAGTGACATTTTTTTTCTATGGATGAACTTATAGGAATACATTTATCAAGATTTCGGGCGCTTGTAAGCAATGGATTATTTCCCAAACCTCCCAATCGATGCAAAAGACGATATTCTTATCATCATCATTTATCAAGCCGTGAACCGTCGAAGCAAATTTACGAAAATGCATCCTATTCTGCAGATTAAATCATTTATCGCCCAAAGAGTTTTCTTCAATTTCATTCGACAGATGCATTTCGAGTTCGAGTGAGAAGCTATTAAAATTCATAGATGACCTCCCGCTTAAAAATCATTATTCGAAACACTCTTTTAATAGATAGATTTGTGCTATTGACATTCATTTAGCTGATCCAGAAATTCTCGGTTGCAAATGAAGCTGTAGAAAATACATCAATCACGTGACTCAAATTGTGAGATGTTCATAGAATGATTAGCAACATGTGAGATTAAAAGATTGGAATTCCTATCTAGTTTTTAATTTTAAATGCTGTTGATTCCGCAGTCAAAGCAAATTTTCATGCTGTTAGAATCAACATTGATTCTTGGTTTCTGCCTTTTGTTTCAAAACTTTAAACTTTCGCAGCTTTATAAAGCTCTTTATTTATTTCGATGATAGTAATAAACAGATATTTTTAAAAATGAAATCAAATCACATATTATACAAGATAATTATGCATTAAATTATGTATTATGAAATATTATAATTCAATTATGTATCAGTGATGGTTTAAGTATAAATTATTATATTCTGCAAACTGATTAGAATTGGTTACTTCAGAAACCCTTAAAAAAATATCGATTAGATATTTGTTAATCTTATAACAATTCTTTCAATTTTTGTTATTAATGGTACGCAAACTGTGTCTTTTGAATTGAAATTTGAATGAAATTTTCATTTTGTTATTCAAATTATGCAAGCTTAAGCATATTAAGTAAAATGATTTTTCCAGATAAGTGGAAATTTTATGAATAAATATGTTTTACACCTAAAAGAAAGAGGATAACTAGGATAAAATATATTTGGGGAAATATTCATAGATTAATTGCATCATAAACCATCAAAAACGTCCTTCACTTGACTATTTAGTCTACTTATCAAATAAGGCGTCTTTTGCAGAGATTCGTAGAGAACAGAATCTAGTAAGTATTCTGGATCTTTTACCATCAGCTGAAATTTTTTATATATATCTGCAGTTTTTGTATCTGGCCACTCACCAAATTTCATTTAGACCGCTTATCGTGCTTTGTATATATAGACAAACACGCATATGGACAAACAAACAGACAATTACCGTTAGACCCATTGCTCCAAAATTCGACAGATTTTCAATTTATAGTGTGAAGATCATAAACTGATATTCGCTACTTTAGCTTGTTGTAATTTTGATTTCTGTGTACATATGCACGAATAGGTAAACTGACAGACAAAACAAAATAAAACGTCTGAACGTGTTCATGTGTCTAGAAATCATAATCAATTATTTATAATCGGTTTAAGGGGAGTTGGAACCCTTATTCCGAAAATGTTAAATTGGTCACTTCGATGTACTTTTTCTCAAAATCTGTTGTGGCTTCATGTTTGAAAGTTTTTTACAAGTAAAGTACACCTTTCTGATTATATTGAAAGGATTTTCTTTCATAAAATTCACAAATATATTATTTACAATTTTTTTGTGTCAAAACAAAAAATTTTAAATTGGCCATTTCGATGTACCTTTTTTCAAAGTCTGTTATAGTTGCATGTTTGAAATTTTTTATACAATTAAAGTACACTTTTATCATTATACTGAATGTAGCTTTTGGTTAATTTATAATTTTTTTAAAATTTACAAAATATTTAACTAGTCACAGCGAAATTTTACCCTATTTTGACACAAAAAAATTGTAAAAAATAAATTTTTGATTTTTTTTAAAAAGTTAAATTCAGTATAATGACAAAAGTATACTTAACTTTCATAAATAATTTGAAACATGCAACTATAACCGATTTTGAGAAAAGGCATACCGAAATGGCCAATTTAACATTTTTTGTTTTGACACAAAAAAAATTTGTAAAAAGTAAATTTTTCAATTAAAAAAATTGTTTTGAATATAATCAGAAAGATGTACCTTCCTTGCATAAAAACTTTCAAACATGAATCAATAACAGATTTTCAGAAAAGGTACATCGAAGTGGCCAATTTAACATTTTGGGAATAAGGGTTCCAACTCCCCTTAATGAACATATCATGGCGGCTATTCAAAGAATCGCTCACGAAGCCCAAACACTCTCCAAGCAGTTTCATGATAATTGTAAATTCTGTGCATTTCTACATTAATTCGACGCATAAACAGGAAATGCAATGACACTGTTAACGCTACAGACAAGTAACACTTTCACTGCCATCTAATAGCGAAATTTGTTTGGATTAGGTTAGGTTATATTAACGTCCCGTTTTATTTATTTATTTATTCAAAGAAGAAAGCACACTACAGAGATGACTCCATTTACAGAGTGCATGATAAAAAACATACAAAATCACAATTCGCAAAGTGAATTAAAACACACACAAAAAAAAGTAACTGCAGAGAATACAACAGTTTCAAGCTCAAAACCTCATCAATTATAAAAATGTAAACACATAAATATTTTAAAATGAAAACATGCAATTACAAAGGCACCAAAAACACACCGAGGCCCCAAAAGTCCATGCCGCACACCGTCAAAATAGAATTATGTAAAAGAAAATCACACAATATATCCTTAAAAAAATGTAGAACACCAAATAAAAAAAAAATTAAAAAAGCAAGGGTCAAAAATTCAAACACACACAAACACTAGATTAACGTATAAAAATCTTAATGAGCAATTTTGAAGCAACACAAGGGCTATTTAGGGACGGATTTCGCAATTTTGAGCCGCGGTCAGATGACGAGGAAGACACCTGAACTGGCACCCCCTCTACAAAATTCCGCGCCACACCAACGGGAGGACGTTTGGCCACTACGTATGATTTAGAGTGCAACAAGCCCCTTACACGGCGGATCTTCAGTGGAATCGGGTTTCGAACCTGCGATCCTCCGGTCACGTGGTCGAGACCTTGCCACTAAGCCACCGCGGCCTTATGAGATTTGTTTGGAAGAAACTCTGGAAAATTTGTGTTTCTTTAATCTGAAAAGAGATATAATTCTACTTTCAAACTGCAAGTGTAGGGGGAATGAAGGAATACCAAGGATTACTTATTGTGCATTCGTTGTTGTGATTTTGTACGCTACAGATATTGCAAGTAACTTCTTGATATTAGAGGCAAACAGACGAGCCGTTAAGCGTTGACGGTTTTGTTCGAAAATTTTTGAACAGTTCTACATTTCTAGTAATGTTGCCATAAACCAAATATCATTTACCTACTTCGCACAGAAAGTTAGCCTGGGATTGTGATAGCGTGATGATATTTTTTTCTATATTCTGGGCATGGGGTAAGTTTATTTTTATGATGACTGTTATTATTACCAGCCAGATGTCTAATATTTTTAAATCAATCTTATTAGCGTTTTTATGTTTGTGTTTGGTTTTTCTTTTTCTTTGAAAGTAATGCTTTTTAGATATGCAGATCTCCTTTGTCTTTTGTTGGGAAATTTCGGGCTAATAAAAGCTGTTTTTGGCGTAATGCAAGCTTCTTACCGAAAACTTTCCCAAATATTTTGAGTCCATTTCGAATAAAGTCCTTAGCCCTTGAGAAAATGGACTAGAATGGATTCCTTGTTCATTTAACTCGATTCCCTCCGAGTTTATCTTATTTTTTGCTTTCTTTGAATGATATTGATTTCCATTGCTCTTTCTTTTTTTGTATGCTACCGCAATTGCACCCTACTTAAACATTGTATAAATTTTATTGTTTAAATTTCTTGTTAAATTTTCAAGTTTAAGTTAAATTATTATATTATTTTTTAAATGTATTGTACTTTTTCTAGTTGATTGTTTTTAACCCCTTCATTCCGAGCGAGGCGGTCTAGAAATTTTCCTTTAACGACGACGAAGGCCGGTCTAAGGCGGTTGGCTTCTTTTGAGGGGAGGTGAGTTTCGGAGATCGCTTAGGAGATAAGCGCGGTACGGAGGTCCAATTATCCTTGACTAGCACAGCCCATTTCCTTGCGCCTTAAGGGAGGATTACGGCAGGGGTGGACCACCCAGGTTGGGAGAGTCCAATTCATGTCTTAGAGTCCCAAAA
>BGPR01049463.1:0-11303 GCA_013235015.1 Araneus ventricosus
ATCGTAAATGTGCACCATATTCAACAAACGTTAGCTATTGATGCTGCGTCCTAGATGTCTCTGATGCTGCGTGCGACTTGAAATGTTGTTGTCCATGCCACTGTGTTGTGTTATCGTAAATGTGCACCATATTCAATTTCAGTTGTTATATTTAACTGTAGTGTCTTTTATTTTGACTAATATCGTCCTGTAGGGGGCTGGTTCCCTTTGCATTTCCTTCCCCATGTTATATTGCAAAAAATTACTTGTTTCTTTATGCCTGACCTACCCTTGTAAACGACCTTTTTCTGAACACTCGGCATATACAACGAGGCTTGAGTAATAACACTGAGCTTTGACGGAATGCACGGTTTACATTCTACTTTGAGTTGAATTTTTATTCGCACCTGAGGGCCTGTATCATGATGTAACAGGTGTCTGATATAATTTAGCTATCTCAAAACTTCGTTCGCAATAACAATAAATCGACTACAATCCGAAAGTAGTACGTGAAGCTGAAAGAGCGATGAAAAACTTCTATGCATCAAATTATGTAACAGGAATAAAAAAACGCTTTTTTAGGAATCGACAGACTAAAAATGTATCTGATCGTTTCTTTATTCCGAAGTTCAATCGTAACGATTGTTACTTCAAAGATAAAACCTGCTACATTTGAATAAAAACCTGCTTCGCTACCTAAATGCAAAAGTAAACAACGTTTTCATACCTAAAGTTTCTAAAAGAATCAGAGAAAGAAGAGAAGACGTGAAGTAGAAAATAAGCAGAAAAACGTTAGTAAATACTTAACGAAAGAATGATAATGATTTGACATTTTTTGGATGTGATGATTAATAAAGAAAAAATCATGTCTTTATAAATATTTAAGAAGAAGCAAGTAACGCAAAACTAGTGTCAGAAAATAGATGGCAATGATAACAAAGCTTATCAGTAAATATGAAATCGTTTTAATTGAGGTCAAGAGAGACAGACATTAAAAAAACTAAATTAATAACAGTATTGAAAAAACACTATATTTTTTTAGTAAGTAGTGTAATTTTCTAATTGATTTTTTTGTAACCTTGAGATCATTATTTTTTCATACGACTCACTACCATAAGGTCTCCTGGTACTGAACCAATATGTAATTTAAATAATAAAGTTATAGAAATAGTGTGTTGTCATCGAGAATATGTAATTGTAGAAAATTTCAGAACTCTAGACCGTCAGGAATTGAGTAAAATAGAATCCAAACTTCACTAAATGAAAGTGTTTTTAAGGTCAAGATGTAACAGCTAGATATATTAAAAATTAAATGTCCTGTTTTAAAATTTAACCGTTTAAGATTAAAAATAAAAGAACTTCGGACAATATTCAAAAGCAAAGCTCAGAAGATCTTTAATGCTCATGCGTTTTAAAAGGTTTTAATCGGAAGTAAAAATTCTGATCTGCAGTTCATGTTCAACAAAATCAATATTTTATTACAATTTTAACTGTGGCAAAAACGCATAACTGAAAGATTTGAGAAACTATGAAATTGGCTTAAATATTATTACTACAATAAAATAAAACTTCATTAAGGTATGTGACTACCTTCGGAGCACTTTTTTTTTAATATTTGAATTTTCAATTAAAGAAATATGTTTTTAATTAAAATGGAACATAAAACTATGAATTTAAATGTAATTTCTATGAAATTATTTTTGACTTTGGAAATATTGACAATTTTTAGTAAAATTTTAGTAAAAAATTACAGTTACGGCAAACCTTCTACTAAAAATTCCTATAAATATATTTCAATAATATTTATACAGTACATTAATAACATCTTTATCTGTGTTATGAACTAAAAGATTTGCAAAATTTCTAAAAGTTTTTGATATATTCCAAATTTTGTGCCAAAACTCATAAAAAAAAAAAACTAACGTTTCGTTTTACAAAAAAGGCAATAAAATAAATAAATATGTAGATAGGGGTTAGATTCTAGTTCATAACACAGATAGAACTGATTAAAACATTTTCTCAAAATTTCAATTCAATATCTTAAAAAGAATTTTTGTTGTGATGTTTAGCGTAAAGTCAAATACTGAAAAACACAGTTTCTCAGAAAACACATTTAAAGATTTTAATACAGCACAAAACATTTTCTACCCACTTTGCATTCTTAAAATTCACCATATTTATATGTCAAACCCTCTTTAACTTCATTTTTAACTAATTTTGATTTTTTTTAGCTTTTTACTTTTTTCTGGAGAGTTTTGTGGAAGGTAACGATTGACGTTTCGATTTCATAACTCTCTCTTTGTCGATTCCCATATATTTTTTTAGTGTCAGTGGAACAATTGGTATTTTTAAGTAATTGAAAATAGGTAACAGTCCTAAATATCCTGAATTAAATAATAAAACTGCAATATATGAACCTAAAAACAAAGTTTTCTGCTGAACAAATGTTTCTTTCGGTAAAATAGTCCACAAGACGTTGTTGAAACTTTCATTATTGTTCTGTGTCATACCATGCAGGCATTTTTTTAGCAAGTTTTTGTCACACAGTTCTAGATAAGTTGCTTTTATCACTTTCATGACAGAATTAGGGAGACCTGGTGATTTGTCCAAATATTGTCTTTTGTCGGATAAAGCTCGCTTATATCGACACCAACTGTCTTTCCCATCTGGACACTGCCCATGCATGAGGTTTCGATTGCTAGAACAGCAGTGAAAGAAAGCAGCTATTACTGCAGACTGCATCTTTTCGATACTTCCAGCATTGCTGCGGATAGCAATGCCGTAATAATTTTGAAGCTTGTCGATAAATTTATCTGTTAATTTACCTTTTCCACCGAGTCTTTTGGTTTTTTTTTAAATTTCCTAAGCCGTGAGCCTACTCTTTTTTGTACATGTCCTATACATTCGAGCTTTGTAACTGTGTCCTCCCCATAGATATCCTTCACTTTCAAAAAGGCCTTGGAATCACCATCTCCGTAGTATTCAGTGTATTGTAATTCTCGTTTCATTACGGATCTTTCAAAAATTCTGAAAGCTCCAACAGATTCCATATTTCCAGATGAACCTTTGTAGTTGGAACATTCATGGTCGCATTTGATGTTCATTTCACACATTTTACAATATTGCGTCATAACTTCCAAATCCAATATTTTCCCAGTGTCGATGGAAATAACTGAGACGCAGCCATTTAGTGACATATGGCCTCTCCGTTGCCACGTGCCATCAACAGAAACACCACAAGTTGTGGTTTTTTTTAAATTTTGCACTTCTTTTGATGCAGCTTTCATATTTTCTTCACAACTATACTTCACTGCTTCCAACAGTTTGAGTTCATGAATTCTGAATGTTTTCTTGCAAACATATGGCAAATTTAAAGTACATAACAATTTCATCCCAGCAGAAAATCCTCTGCCCATTAATCTCAATCCAAATACCAACAAAGTATTTAAAGAACACTTTTTATTCTCTTTGGGAGTTGATGTAAATCCAGCCATAAATCCACATTTGCAAACTATAGCAAAGTTTGAGCAAAGTCCTTCTTTAGAATCTTCAGTCAGTTTCAATCCAGTTGCAAAACATTTTGGACAAGAAAGAATCGAAAATACTCCAAGTAAAGTTTGGATATCAATTATTCTGTTTCCTTTTAACTCCTGAAAGTCATATTCTAGCCCATCAGAACTTTCCAAAGTGTTCAATTTTGTTGCACTTGCAGTAGACACATTATTCTTGGGGACAGAATTTCTGTGCCTGTTTCCATGAAAGCTACGCTTTTTAAACTTCTTAGACCTAGCTTTTGGCATTTTGAAGTGATTAATAAATAAATTAAACTTAAAATAAGATAAATAAAAGAGTTGACACTAAAAATATCGAGAAATAGCCAGTAAACAAGAATAATGCTTTTACAATAACAGTGTAAACAAACTGCAAACGATAATAGTATTGCCGTTCAGTAACACAAACTTGAATACAAAAACAGCTGCCAGATGCAAATAAAATTAATAAAAATAAATAAAGGAAACGTAGATCTATATTTTAAAAAAGATTTGGGCATTTATATTGCTTCAAAGTCACAAAATAGTCGTTCAAACTAATTGTTTACATTTTCACGTCTCTTTAAACGACCACTTCCGGTATCAATAAACCCATTTCCGGTTTATTAATTATACTATAACTTCGCTTCTAATTATCGTAAAAACAAAACTGAAGCAGTTTTGGAATCCTAAATGTATGGGCTATAAAATGAACACATAAAAAAAAAAATTCGAAAATTTTCACCAAAACGAGGATTTTGGGGTAGTCACATACCTTAAGTTGAAGTTTGAAAATATGTTGAAAAATTAAATGAAAATAAAATTGGTTTCTCTAGCAAGCTATTTTTTTAAAACTTTTAGTGTGATAATATGTCCCCAAGATATTGTGGATAAACTTTAAAATTGTTTTTGATTAATTAAATTTGAAGAATGCTTTTTTAGTGAGCACCTACTACGCT
Source organism: Araneus ventricosus (assembly GCA_013235015.1). Classification (NCBI taxonomy): domain Eukaryota; kingdom Metazoa; phylum Arthropoda; class Arachnida; order Araneae; family Araneidae; genus Araneus; species Araneus ventricosus. Next base: position 4,469 of record BGPR01049463.1, read on the forward strand.
ATTTGTAACTGTCTGTGATATGATATTACAAAGCCTCTTTAGTACAAACTTTTTTGACGTACAAAATTTAGCAAGATGAAATGGCTTTGCACAAATAAAACACACAGACAGTATTTTTTTTCGTTGTTCGAAACTCAAAGAAAGTACGTAATCGCAATCAACAACAGCACGATATTTATTGCAGAATAAGCAAGCATTTGTTTTTGTTTTTACTTCAGAACTGATCAAATCTGAACTGTTAAATCTCTTTGAAGAAAAACATCTGGAATTGTTTATTTTTTCGCTCGATGAGTCATAACGCGGATATGAATACTTTTCTTTTTTCGAACTTACGGGAGAAGCATACATTAACGATCGTTCTTTTGCTTTTAGCTGAATAGACAGAAAGTCGACCAATTCATCTATTTCATATTTATCCGATTTCATGCTTTTATTATATTCTAAAACGAGATCGGGGGGAAGGCATTTTAACAGGAGGGGGCAAAGAAGGTTTTGGTATGTTTCTTTCAAAACATTAAGAGATTCAAGAGATCGTATTTCTGTTTGTATATTATAAAACTTTTTTCGGAATGATACAATATCATCCGAGTTCTTCACTGGGCAGATACGCAGTAAATTATTCAAATGAGTATTAATGAGAACATCTGATCTTCCAAAGCGTTCTTTAATTAATTTTATGGCGATTTCATAATTTTCTGGTGTTGACGCAAATCCTTCTATAGTACTAAGGGCAGAACCACCTAGGTGGGCTTTTAAGTAATTAAATTTACTGACTTCACTTAATGAATCATTTTCATGTATGGCTGATTCAGAGGAGTTCCAAAATGAAAGCCATAAACTTGATTGCCCGTAGAAATTAGATATCGCAATTTTTTGCCAATTTAATGTTCGATGATTCTGCACAGGAACTCTGGAAACATTCAAAGAATCTAACATTTTTTGTCTGTCTGCATATTTTTTTCGCTCTAAATTTCCCAAAGTTGTTCTTGGGTGTATTCTGCTACTTCTTTTACTAATTTGTCATCGGTCGAATTCCTTCTATTTGTGAATCTTAGATTCTTTAATCTGTTTGACCTAAATAAGCAAGCTTTGCTCTACATTTCCTTCTGGATGTCGAAGGTTTACATCTGTTTTCGTTAATTTGCTCTTACAATAGCTACAAATTTTAGTAACAGATGTCTTTGCTACTCCGTTTCTTTTTAACCCGCCACTTTTATCAACTACTTTTTAAATTTTGAAACCAGAAACTGGAATTTATACTGTGCAAAATTCAATAATATATAAATTCAATAATAAATCAGTTCAAATTAATCTATATTAGCTGCTCTAATTGAATAAACCACAACGGTTATGCTTTCTGACAGGGGATGCCACTTATCGTTACGATACAAACATCTTTAAATTATAGTTGGCAAAATAGCTACCTTTGTTTGGTCATTCTGTTTGCTCTATATTGGAGTGGCTTTAATCGAATCTTAAATCTCTTTATTATGTGTGTACAAAGTCAGGAGTAAATCTTAAGAATAAAAAATATTTACAATGATTAGGTTTACGATTAATTTTACATTACAAAAGTTAGAAAAGGGGATTACAAAAAAAACGCGTATTAAAGCCCAAAAACGAGAGCAAGTAAACAAAACCCTGGTGGCGGGGAAGGAAAGTTCTTCAGTTGAAAACTGGTTACAGTTAACCCTGGTGGTTTCCGGGACTCAGCTTTGTTTTCCCAACCTGTTGCTTAGTTAGACCAGTAGTTGAGTTATATCATTGTGGGTTTAATTTAGCAACGAAATTAGTTGTTAATTTTAATAATTTGTCGATTATTATTTTATTTATACTGAAAGTTGGTCCGAGAAATATAAATTGAAGATTCTGAATATAATAAAATGTTAGTTTGAAATATGTTAAATAAACTGAAGATTCTAACCCACTACTATAAACCAAGTAAAATATCTATAAAGTCTTTATTGTGAAAATATTTAGATAAAAATTTTAAAAAGAAATTGAAATTCAAAACGCAAACCGGAATTAATTAAATAGTAGAGAAAGAGGAATTGCATTTACATTAATTGCTTCCAAAGTTCGCTTTTTTTTTTTTTTTTTTTGTGTTCATTGCGGTTAATGAAAGATTGGTTGGGCGTAATTTGAATGAGGAAGCGTTATGCTTTATGCGCAAAAGCATTTAAAATGCGTCCAAATTTTGTATTTTATTTTAAATGAAACACGGTTGTATTTCCTTAAAATCATGATTGCAATTAATGCCCATGTTATCTTGTGAAAACGATAAATACTGAGAACATTGACTTTATACGGGTGATATGCAAGGAAGGTGAATATTCATCCAGTTCAGAAGTTGCTGTGACCAGGGTAGGGCGTGTAGTTAAAATGCCCCATAATCTCTCAAAGACACAGAGGAAAGGAAATTCAAACTGCTGAATTTTCTCCTTACCATATGAATCGTTTACTTCATCCCATAAGTGTTTTGACCACTGCAATTGCTTGAACTCATGAGCTGAAAAATCATTTTCCTCCACCCCTTGTCTTAAACTACCATTTAACCTGCATGTGTTACCCCTTTGTTAAAAGCTCCTGTCATTTTGCAGGCCCCCCATCCTCTTCTGGACCCAGGTTAAAATATTATAAAATACTGCAATGCAATTATTATATAATAATATGAACACTGAGAAACACCTAGCTACTGTAATAAAAGTATTGTATTGTATGTACCGCATTTCCGAGATACTAAATTTTCAAGCAAATAGTATAAAAACAATGTTTATTGGTAAAAATCTTCATTTTAACCTAGGATATCACTCGATTGGAGATTTTACAAAAACACCACTGGAAAACAATTATTCTTTTAAGATGCTGAATATTATATCGCTACTCTATACAATACAATGTACATTATATATTTGATTTTTATACAAGTTTGTGCATTTAATAAATATTTTTTTAAGTAGTTATTCTCTCATAAGTTCTTGACAGATGGTACACAATTACCGTAACAATAAATATATATCAGTTGAATCTTATTTGAGGTGAAGTTATTTCATTGGTCGCCAGACAAGTACAAATACAAATACAATTGTTTTCCAGTATCCTTAAAAAAAGCATTTAAAAAAACGCACCACTTAGCACAATGTTTACATAGTCATTTCGTTTTACTGCATATAAAAGACGAACGGACTAACTAATGAAGTTAAACTATAAAACAGCTCTCAGATTTGATTAAGAATTTTATGTTATTCTAATGTAAAAATATGCACGTGATTTTTTGTTGCGAATCTTGTATTTGATTTTCAATCAATACTCTAATTATAAATGGCGTCTCTTAATACATTGAAAGAGGAATAAATAAATTTCAAAATTATTTGAAAACCTTTCAAACATATTATTATAATTACTTTTAAACTTTTTCCTTTTTATTTACTAAATTAGCAAACTTAGATATAAGAGCTAAAATTGCTTCCTCTTTGACTTCTAATTTCATTTTGAACTCGAAATTGTAACGGTAAAAGATAATTTAATTAAGAAAATTATTCAGATTAATTGTGAATGAACGTGATATTTCGTAGAGATCCGAACTTTGTAACTACATTTTGTTATCATCATTTATGCTCAGTGATTGGAGTCTCGCTGGTCTAGGGGTACGGCTTCGGGTTGGGATGCAGAAGTTCCCGGATTCAAAGCTTGCTGTAAGTAGATGTGTTCAAAAAATAATGAAGTGTTGTTCAGCAGTTCGGTATTAAGTGATTTATATTTTTCCATGCTTCTAAAATGTATTTTTAAAATATTCACTATAACGTTATATTATATAATATTATTCATATAGTACAATATTATTTAATATGGTGTAATATTATACAGTATTATATGGCATTATATAATATTATTCAGTATAGTACAATATTATTCAATATGGTATAATATTATACAGTATTATATGACATTATCCAATATTATGAAAAAACATTGTGCAGTATTGAAAAAGTCCTATGTTTTACACTGTTTCAATATTGGGAAAAATATTGTACAATGTTACTTTCTCGAATTTTATGATATAAGACAATATCTGGTGCTACGTGGGGACAACTTTAATCCTAATGGAAATAGAGGACGAAATATTATTTTCCATATATCTCCAGACAAAAAGAATCTACCTTTGCCGATGTTTTTTTTTCCGAAAACTTTTTTCGGCCAGGGTCAAGTTTAAACTGGCTTATCATGTTCTGTTTTTATCAAAGTAAATCTTCTTGTATGATGAAAAACTAGAATTGAAGATTTGCACCCCGAATTTCTTCAAGCATAACAACGATATTTTCAAAAATTTCTATCACTTACGGTTTGTACATACATGATCCCTCTTTTCTTATCCTAATACAATTAAAGTACCCCAATACATCTCCACGTGTTGGTAGAACAATGCAGCTGAGCTCGTTCGGACTGCCGAGAACGGACACTTGACCTCGTTCCTATTTGAAAGAAATTTAGTATAATCGATAAGTACACACACTTTTAATAAACGAAAAAACACACTTTTAAAGCTTAAATAAAAACGCACTAAAAAAATTAGTCGAAAGAGGATATCGAGCTGCAGGGCGAAACACACTCAAATTAAGAAGTCGGATTTACGGCAATTTTGCTTACACAATCCAAAATGCGCTTTCCCCAAAGAGCGGTCGCTATTTTCGTTTGGGTGGGAATTATTTGCACTTTAATTTGGTTCAAATTCACTTTGATAAAAATAATGTGCACTCATAACAAATAAATTGCACGCGAAAAGAAATTATTCCACTATAATTAAATTTATTCAGCATGAAAAAAAATGTTTGAACTTTGAACAAACATGATGCACTCAAGAAAAAATATTATAACTTGCATTAATTACTTTCCACTATGAAAGAGATGTTTCTACTTTGAATAAACTAAACACAGCGCAGTTTTTGTAGCCGGAAACATTGCATTGGTTGTTGGAGTATTGCCAATAGGGGGAATCATCCCTGATTTTGGGGATTTACCATCTCAGAAGGAAAAAAGTCCGAGAATAAGCCAAAGCCGGAAATTTAATCCGCCAAATTAGCAACAATGGTTAATTTGATAATATGGCTCTGCGCCGTACATTGCCGTGACTCGTGCGTATGCAGGGTGCGTCGTTGTTTCTCTATAGGGGTGTAGTGGAGCCGGAACACCGTTCTAGTACTGCTTCTTTTCACGAGAAATAAACAAGAAAAATTGTGAAAATGTCCTTAAAACAGCGCGATTTTTGTCGCCCAGGTTACAGCGTCTCGGCACTGCTTATTTTGCAACAATATCGCTGTTTCTATATCTCTTTTTTGTATCTTTTCAAACTGAATTGAGGCCGCGGTGACCTAGAGTTAAAGTGCCGGCTTCGGAGCAGGAGGCTCCATGTTGGAGACCCGATTCCAATAAAGATCCGTCGTGTAATGGACCTGTTGCACATCAAATCATACGTATGCAGCCAAACGTCCTCCCGCTGGTGTGGTGCGGAAGTTTAGAGAGGGAGTGCCAGCTCAGGTGTTGTCCTTGTCATCTGCCAACGGCTCAAAATGACGAAGTCCGTCCCAAAATAGCCTCGTTTTGCTTCAAAAATAGGACATTAATTAAAATAAACTAATGAACTAAACTCAAAGTAACAGCACTTTTGAAGGTATGAATTTAAATCCATTGTGTTTAGTTTAGTTATATTAACGACCCGTTTTGAAGTAACACGAGGACTGCTTTTGGATGGACCTACTAACTTTCAAACGAGGTCAGATGACGAAGACGATACCTGAGCTGACACCCCCTACCCAAACTTTCGCACCACACCAGCGGAAGAGCCATTAAATTGTGTGAAAGACTCATTCTATAAAATAAATTAAACTGAGTGGAATCTTAAAATTTTATTGACTGTTGCCAACAGTAATAACTAATAGCTTCAAAGCTGTTTTTGGCCTTCCTTCCGACGATTGACGTGCTATTTACATGTAGTAAAAACTATTGATGGCAAACTGCGTGGCATTAAAGACAAAGATGAAAAAAAATATAATGAATGCCTTCATTTATGCTCTGATGACGATACCTTCAATATAATTAGTGCATTATTTTTAAAGAAATGAAAGGAACAAAAATGATGTGAATATCACAATATTCACAGAATATACTCTAAATCGGATAGCTTACGAGAAATCGTTATTGATATATAGATGCTAGGAGTTATTTTCCTATTACCATTAATGGATTAGAGGCAACCAATGAAGTGATAAAAAAAGGAACATACATTTCGTGAGCATCTCCCTGTTGGTCAGTTCCTTGTGTTTAAAAATGCGATTGTAAAAAAATTGTCAAATGGACGTGTTCCAGTTAACCCGAATTACAGACCATTTTACATGAAACCGTATGTCAAATGGTTTGCATGTCCCCACAAAGATTTGGACGAAACCAAATCAGTGGGTGTGAAACTCTCCGTTCCGCGTGGGGTTTCTTTTACGCGAGTGATGGAGACAAATAAAGACCAATGGTTTTTATCCCGATTATTTATAGACTTCGTTACGGGATACGGACAATGATGAAATATTTACACGATGACACGAAATATAAAATGCTCACCCGCTCAGTTACATTTCGAGCTGTGAGTTTAATATCAAAACACTATTGACACTTCATGTAAAACATCCACTGGCTAAAACTCTAGTCCGCCACTCGCTAAGCCCATTCGGCCCGCGTCAGGAACTTCCCCGTTCTTCTCTACTGTCCACACTCGACGGCTGCCAATGCTTCGTTGCTCCGCAGCGCCCTCACAGTGGGCAAAATGAGAAGTCAAAATTTTAGAAAG
>BGPR01049464.1:0-11303 GCA_013235015.1 Araneus ventricosus
AAACACATTTTATTCTATATTTATTTTATTTTATATTTAATAAATGACCCAAAAAATTCTAAAAAAGTATAATTTAATTATTTTCACTTGATCTCTGCTGCAAGGCTTTCTCTCTTTCCCGTTCAATATATTCTGGGAAATCCTATGAGAAACCACAAAAGAATGAGGATATGTAGACACAATATCTTCAGCATTTTAGTAAATTGTATATCTTGAACAAACATTGAATTTAAAGAGTTAAAAACATAACTAACTAGAAACTAAACAAAACTAGTTTTTTAATCTTTTTATAGTAATATGCAATCTATATGAAAAAATAACATGCCATAAAACTGGATGGGTTACCAAAGAATTTTACAAAATAAAATCCAAAGAATTGTGAAAAAGAATATATATGTAATAATCTCACTTAATTTTACTTTAAATTCTAATATTATATATTTCAAAATCTTAGTACAATATTAATCTATTCCAAAATCACTTTTCTTAAACTCCAATTTCATTTTATTTCCCACACAGTATATTAAATCTTGCATTTTGGCACATTTATTACTAAAAGAATATTTTAATTGCTTCCACGCACCCACATAAATTGTGAAATCAGCGACTTGTTGGCGCCATACTTTACCCTAAAACACTAACGTCATTTACTACAAATAGCTAATATTCCCTTCACTTTGATCATGTGTCTATATGTTAATCCCTTATATAAGAAAATACAGGGATTTTCTGTTCTCTTTTGACTTGAAAACCTACACTAGGAAGCACATATGCCAGCCACTCTCCTGAAATTGACTTAAATATTTTGATAATAAATGAAAAGTAATTATTTGCTCGGCCTGTTCCTTATTTAACAATTACAACAATGAATGTGCTGTGCACAAAGAACAATATTCTTGTTCATTCTGATTAACAGCCTAAGAAAATTATAAATAATAAAAGAAATATAATGTCCTTATCCTCCCATCCACATATTTCATATCTAAATAATTCATTAGAATTTAGTACTGTGTGCATATAGTTCAGAGGTAATTGTGCCTATTTTCAAAAATCCCGGAAACTGCCAGGAGTAAAAATCTTACGTAATTTCAAATAATTCAAGATAATACTGTAATATACATGCAAACACATAACAAACATTTTCGCTAGCAAAGGCAAAAGCATATTTTTAAAAAATGAAAATTTATTTATGTTTTTCTCTTCATCATTTGTTCAGAGTTGCATACACTTTTGTTTTCTCTACATAAAAAAAAGCTGCCTTTTTTTTTGAAGGGATAAGTGTTGAAGTTCTAAATACTGCTGTGTTTATATTTTGCTTTGTTAACAACTGAAAGTTCAGTATGCTCAGGAAGATATTTTGATTTAGACAATGGTGTTTCATTTCACCGTTTAAGTATTAGATTTAAAGCTGAAATAATTTACCCTTTGCCCTCAAAAAACTAATTAGATGCATACTGTGTTTGGCATTCACAGATTAAATTCCTTTAAAAACTGCAATCACTTTGATTAGCAACCAAAACAAGAGTAATGATCTCAGTAAAATCCTGTCTAAAATTGTTTGAATAAAAAATTGTATCATATGTGTTTTGAGGGTAAAGAATGAGCATACAACTCATGTCCCCTTAGCAGAGCCAACAGAGCACTCTAAAGCTGGCCATTCACTTGAAGTATAGCCATGCTATTTGTCTTAAGCCTGGTTTTTTTTCCCCACCCATTTTAATCAAAAAATACAGGCATGCCATTCACTTGTATTTAAAAGGACGCTAACTCTGAACGAAGGTGAGGGAGTGATCTTCTTTCCCACTCTACAGCTGCTTGTTAATCGCTCGTTGAATTTCCCCAGTCAGCAGATTTTAATTTATGCTACCTTCGAAGCGAGGCTTCAATCTAAGCAGGACATTGTTCTTTTTGATACCCTCTTTCAGGGTCCATCTGATTTTTTGTTCTGATTTCAGTCCAGAGGGAATTCCAACCATGGCAAGCCGTTTGGCTAATTTCCATAGATTTTTATCACTTTTCCCTTCTCGCTTTCCAAAATATACAGTTTGTCTGTGAAGTGAATGGCCAGCTTAAAAGATTACTCTTTGAAGATGGCCGCATGCTTAATATTATGAGTAGTTGGCACACCCGTTTGACAGTCTTCCTCAAATGGTTAACATGCACTAGTGATGAAGAACTGCTAGCAGAAAGATAATGCCACAAGAAATGTAAAGAATTTTGGTAAGCTGTCCAGCTATTCAATAAATTATCCCTAAAACCTCTATCAATTGGCTCTTAAGAGATTTTACTCACCCCAAAACTTTATATGTTTTTTTTTTTTAATTTAATGAGCACACCATCTGGTATATCAATATTCAAGGACATTTTTTATTCTGTCTCAATATATATATAATTAATCTAAATGATATTTGCTCTGAAACATATTTGAGAAACACAGAGTCTATATTTTCACATATAAGGAAATTCCAAATTTGAAATAGTAAAAAAATCTGAAATTTTCGATATATCTAGACCACAATCACCCAATATTATAAACTTTCAGTAACGAGTTCCTTTAGTTTCTTAGTATTACTGTTGAAACATACAACATATTGTCACCATTCAAGCAGAAGTCAATAAGTCCACAAAAACCTTTTGATGGACTATTGCAGTAAATTAGAATTTGAACTTAATTCTTTCACGATAGAAACCTGTTATCTAAACATTAGCAAATCAACTGTAGGAGCTAGATAGATGTAAAATAATTTTTACTATTTATCATAACAACTCAAAAATAATTAAGTTTTAACTGATTTTAAGATAACTGATCTTGAAACTACAGGATTTGGACTTGGTGACTTCATCCTGAACGATGACGATATATTGTTACTTAAAGTTTAGCAAATCATTGTTTATTAGATCTATTATAAAATATCATAAATCTGAAAAAATTGTTTATTAGGACATGATCAAGCCCAAATTAGAATCTAGAACATTGACTATATATTTCCATTATAATATACTGAAAAATAGACATTTCGTCAAATAACTATAAGACTGCCAGTAGCATTAACCCATTCGAATCATATGACAACTTCAGGTCACAATACTGCAACAATTTTTACATATTCCTGTGTTCCCAACCATACTGCCAGGAGATTGGAATAGAATTTCTAAGTCAGCTGTGTAGGTATCTAAATATGACATCATTAGGTTAACAACAAGACAAGTTCATATATCTTTTTTATGTGTATTCTTAAATGTAAAACATAATATAATCATGAATTTTTTCAAAAAAATACTTACACTTAATGGTTTATATAATTCATGAACAGATTGAGCACCAACAAACATCGTGGCTAATGACACAGATAAAAAGGTTATATACCTAGGCCAAGACATACCCAAAGGCATCTGAAATGAAACAATGTTTGTTGAATTTTTTAAAATTAAAAGCTGAATTAAAATCATTGCAATTACGCTCCATATATTTTGAAAAATCTTTTGATGAGTAGACAAACACAACTTTTATTACTGTGTCCCATTTACATAAAAAATAAATAAATAAGCATAGTATTTTGAATATCATTGCGATATTTTTCCTTCTGACAAGCAATACCCCATGATATTCTTCTCATAATTTTTTTTCTTTTTATTTCTTTTTTGAATTATTGCAATTATGTGTTTTTATTTTGCTTTTCCTTGTTTGTATAGTTTACATGCGAAATCCATAAAGCTCCCCCCCCTTTTTTATCATCCTCTGCCCATGTTATCCAGTGTAACTAGAGTAATTTGGATCGGATTTGAACTGGAGATGTTGGATTGGAACCGGATATGTTGCAGGGTCAGTAAAATCTCGGCCCAAATTTGTAGAAGGGCCATGTAATACAAAGAGCGTGATAATGGAAGGAGATGAAATTTTCATTTCTCCTAACTCTCCAATGATTGATGATAGAAAGATAATTTATATTAGAAGAATTATTGCCTCATCATAAAAAAATAACTTTTGCACTGAAAGTTTTTTTTGATATCCACAATTGCTAAGATGTTAAGGAAAAGTGATTTTCAACCCTAATTTTTTAACTTCTTTTTATATAAGTCAGTGACAATACTGACTTATACTTTTTATATAATTTTACTTTTAATATAAGTAAGTGAAAAACTTCCATCAATTGCATTCTCTTCCATCCTCATACCTTCCACCCCTATGAAATCAGAGGAAGAAATGATGTCGGGGAAGTTGATATTTTGTTTTCTTTATATCTCTGGACAAAAGGAGTTTACTTTCACCTTCCAGCTTGCCAACAGGAATATTTTCAGTTTCAATAAAATCAGAAAAATGCCCTGAAGATTAGGTTGAAGTGGTGAAACCAAGATTTTGATCAAGGGAGGGGGAGGGCTGAGGTCATAAAATCTTACACTTTCGCTGGTTACACACACAGCGAATTTTTATCGCGCGGAACATTTATCGCGCCGCCGTTCCAACAGTAGTGCACTGATGTAAGTTGGAGCTTACACACTGAGCGGAAAAATGGACACGCGGACTATTTACCTTGTGCGGTAGATATGCAGTCGCGGACTGCCACTATCGTCTGCGGAAGTTTTTCCGTCGCCACCCAAGTAGAGGCTATCGTAGCCAAATGAGAGCTTACACACACGGCGATATTTCTACCGCGTTTGTTTCGCTCAGTGTGATTTTTCTCTTTGTTTGTATAAGTTGGTTTGGAATCTATTGGGTTTTTTTTCCTATTGTGAAGATGTCTGACCTTATAGATAATGAATTTTTAATTGCATTAATGCAAAAAAGGCATGTTTTGTGGAATAAAACTCTCGACATTTTTAAGGGCAGAAACGCCTTGTTTCAGCCTGGAAATTCGCAGCGACTTTGTTGTATTGAAATAGAAAGAAATGATTTTAATAAGTTCATACTTTCTCACATATACGTACTAGAAAGTGTAAAAGTCATAAAAAAAAACGTTGAAATTCTCGAAGTGCCCCATTAGCACCAGAATATTAAAATATTTTAGTATATAATATAAATATTTTAATTATATATTTTTCTCTTATTTATACTGCATAAAGAACACGCCTACATTATTCTGTTTAAGCAACATATCAGATGCGATGAACAACTTTCGTTTTACAGAGAATTATGCATATATATAACCTTTTTTTCAATATTGACTACGTAATCTAATAAGTAATTTAATTTTATTTGAGAAAATAAATAGTATATTATTGAAACTAGGTTGAATTATATTGTACAATATTGACTCGATATTGTGCAATATTGAACAGTATGAAAAAAACTCTTTTAAGTAGTAATTCGAAATTCTGAAGCAATTGAAGAATTTCGTATCATCCTTCCTCAACTCTTCAAACAACGTATAGAAGACTCCAACCCCCTCTTTTTTCCATTAATTGGATGAACCCAAATAAACCGATTTTTTTCTTTTCTTCTTTATTCGACGACGGAATAACAATAAAGCTAGAATTTGCCCTCTGTTCATTTCAAACAATACCAAGCAGTAAATAATTTAAGCAAAACTAAATTGATTTGATGATGAATCCACGCTGCCAATAGTCGAACAGTCAGCAGCTGATTTTCGGTGAACGACGCGATAAATTTTCCGCGCGATCAGAAATCCGCTGTGTGTGTAACCAGCCTAAAATGCTGGATTTTCGGTGAGAGGCGCGATAAATGTTCCGCGCGATCAGAAATCCGCTGTGTGTGTAACCAGCCTTTAACTCACCTGACAATAAGAATCACATAAGACACTATAATACTTTCAATAATTTAATAAAAATACAATGAAATACAGTAAACTCTCGATTATCCGGCATTCAAGTATCCGGAAAGCTCAACTAACCGGAAAAATTAGAAAATGAGTTTTTCTAAAAATTTTACATCTGCTCGCCAAAATTTAGCATGCGGTTCCGCACGGAGGGGCGTAGAAGAAAAAAAACAAACAATATACAGTACTGTGATTTACACAGACTTGTTTTAGGGGGAGGGGAGGTTCAAAAGCAAAAGTGAGAACAAAAATAAAATAAAAGGTTCTCGCATTTCGCCGAAAAACAATTGACCTAAAAACGAAATCGACAACAACAAAAAAAAGCAAAGGGACAGAATCGGTAAAAAAAAAAAAGCTCATGGGGGGCTGTAACTCCAGATTGGTAAGTCTCTTTCTCTTCCTTTATTTATTTACTCTCCAAATACCGGCAGATGTTGATTCTGATTATGCAATTTCAATATCAAGTGCAGGAGAATTGGAGGCGCGCGTATTGCGCAATAACCCTTGCGATCTTCTAAAAGATTATTAGTTTTTATATTCAATCTGGGATTTGTTTATGATCACTTAAAAGAGTTTTATTATGCTTGCGGAGTAGAATGTTTTTCAGTTTCGTCGGCTATTTTTATATGTTTATATTTTTACAATCTATATATTTACGGTAAAAATTCGGCTACAGATCATACATTTTTTAAAAAATTTTATCATCGATGTCAAATTAAAATCTTCATAATATGATTTGTAAATACAATGTTATGGAAGATACAGAAGTATTTTAAAAATTATATTTAATGCACATTTCAAAATGGCAAAAACAAATTATTTGGCCGAAAAAATCTTTTTTTAAAAAAGGATACAATCTCCCCCCCCACACACACACATTTTTTCCATCACACTCAACTATCCGGACTTTTCAGGTATCCGGAAATCGGAGTTTCCCGAGCATGCCGGTTAGTTAAGCTTTTACTGTAACTACAAAATTGCCAAAACATGTTTTTGACAGCGTAAAGCTAGAAGTACAAGTGGAATGACTACAAAAGCCGGGAAATTTTCGAGCCTGTCAGGCCAGAAAGCAATGTTGAAACTTTTCTTTTTTAAGGTTTAGCTCTCAGAGACCCACAGAATCCCCCTGGATTTGCCACTGTTAGGCTGCCCACAACATTGGCATATTATCATATTCCACATGGTCAGCAATAAAGCGTCTTACTTGAGTACAAAAAAAATAATGAAACCAACTTCAATAAATGGTTTCATTTATTTTACAATCACCCATTATATAAGGTAAATGCTCCAGTAGTGGGCCACTTAAGGGTATGTCTTCAATTATCATCTAAACTTTTGAGAAGTTTCGCTAATCTGTATTTTTTTATGGTTGTTCAAACTTTTATCTAAAATAATAATCACCTGAAATAGCAAAATAATTGTAACATAATTTTTAAAAAATTAAAAACTTAGATCACTTCTATGCACCAGAAGTGGGCATAGCAAACTTTTGATGTACCAGTAGTGGGCATACCAAAAGTGGGCCACCCAGATTTGTCAATTGTGCCAAAGAAAAAAGAATAAAATCATTATATATAGTAGTAATAACAATACATTAACATTATACACTATAAAAAATGCAATAAAAATGGCTTGATATAGGTGAAATCTTTTTATTTATAGATTCTAGTCGCATGACATTTACATTTTTTCTCTAACAGCCAATTTTTTTTAAAAGGTATATGCTAATTATCAATCTTTCATTTTAAGTTCTGTTTGGGGCATTATGGATATTAAATCTTGATATTTTATGTTGAATAAATCTTTTTTTTCTTTTATCATCTTCCCTCTGCAGTCAGAAAAGAGCCCTTTTAAATGGTGATGGAATATTTTTCGCTGGTCCAGCAATGCGATAGTTATTATTGTCTGCCTCGTTACAGAGCCCAACTAATTCTTGAATATCTGTCTTTTCCTCAACAGTACTATAAAATATTTATTATTTAAATAATTGGTCAGAATGTTCCATTAGTGTACCAGTAGTGTATCAGAAGTGGGCCATGTGGCCTACTACTGGTTCTAATAAAAATAAAGCAAATCTAATTAAATAAAAAGACTTTACAAGATATAACCTTCTTATTAAATATCACAAAACAGTCTATTTGAGAGAAAACATGTACTCCAGTACTGGCCTCCCTAGGCCCACTACTGGAGCATTTAGTAAAACATTGATAAAAAAGTGGGCCACCCTTCACTATCCATAAATTATCAATATTATTTAATTTAAAGATAGTTTATAATACATTCATTATATAATCAAATAATATCAAGAACAATTCATTTTAAAAACAAATAGAATGTATGTTAAAAAATAGTTGAATGAAGAGTTACCTCTTAAGGAAATCGCTAAGAATAAGCTAAAAATGCTTCTCTCAGAGACCAACTTCAGCAACAAACTTTCTAGCTCCTAACTAAACAGGAAATAAAGGCTATGCCTTTGGTATTTAGTTGATAAGGGTTTCAGCCTACCAGAGGCAGATCTTTTATTTCACTGGAATGTTGGAATTTCTTGTTTTTCAACTTAAAAATTCAAGTGGCCCACTACTGGTACGTGGCCCACTACTGGAGCACTTACCTTAATGGTTCAGTATTACTGAACTGGAAAAGGATTTCTCAACAACCTAAAGCATCAGTGATGGCGATTGGGGGATAAAAAATTTAGAAACATCTAAAAATGCCCCAGAATATGTGGGTAAACAACAAAATTTTAAAAAACTTAGTTACAAAATTAACTAGTTTTCCAGGTCACTATTGTTTTTTTATGATTTCTAGTTTTAGGCAGCTAAAATGAAAGAAATATTTAATTTTTTCTGCAAAAAGTGGAGGGGTGACTTCCCCCCCCCCCCCCACTTGCCGCCACATGCATTTAAAGCAAATGAAACAGCACTGTATTTTCTCAAAACCTATGCTGAACTAATGACCTGATCTTATCCTGAATATCTTATGAAGGCCATGACACGGGATGAGAGAAAACACACAAGAGCTTGGCCTTAAGAGAACATTAATGTCGAGAAAGTCAATTGCAGATTGAAAATCGCACCATACCACCAAAACTCAGTACACAAAAATCATTCAATAACATGCTCGATATGTTTCTCCTCATTCACTGCTACAAGGCAAAAGTGATGATGAAGTGAAATTTCTTACTTGGTCAGGTAAAACTAGTCCCACCAGGCACATGAGCGAAAAACTACCGACATCAAAACTAAATTAGTTCGATCAATAATAGTTTAAACAAGCTAAGAAATGCAAAAGGCATTGACAAGGTTCTCAAAGCATCAGCAACAAAAACACTGTTTAGTACTTTTCAATCTTTTAAGAAATTCCCATGATCATTTGGTGAAATTATTATAAAATATGAAAATATGATTGATATTTCAATTAATGGTTATAGTAACTTCAAAATTTTATTTTCATAACATATAGATAGGCAAGCTCCTTGTCATACACAAATATGCAATTCAAGGTCTGAACTTTGTATGTCATTGCCATTGCTAAGTACAACAGTTGATTGTTACAAAAGTCTACAGCAAAATATCTTGATGTAGGTCATCAAAAATATCAGAGATATTTCTTCATTAATAAGTTGGGTTTTTTTTGTAACAATTGCAAGAGAAATACCAAAAATAATAGTAAAGCAATCTAGGTTTGAAACATTTTTAAGAATAATTCTCATTGTCAAATAAAGTCATACAGAACTAAAAAGACAGTTTGGACAAACATAGAAAGTAATATTAGACAAACATTATAGATAGAAAAAAATGAACTTTAAAAGAATTAAATTCCATTGATTTTCTCAAGTAACACGATATATTGGTTCCACAGAAAATTGTCCGTTCACTAGAGTGGCTGCTCCAAAGAGGTTTCATGTTTTGAAGTACAAAATATTTATTCCAACAAGCCCTAATTCATTACATCTGGCAAAATGAATTTTTCTTGAAAGAAAAAGTACTTTATTCCATTTTTTTTTTTTTTTTATTAGGTTGTATATAGTTGTTGAGGAATCGGCAATAATATAATTTATTTATCCTAAATTCTGCTGAGTTGAAAATGCTTCATTAGTAGTTGGTTCAAACCCATATTAATTGCTTCTAAGTTGCAGTCTGAATCAGCATCTGAAAGGCACAAGAAAACTCATGAGCCCCACCCCTGTAAAGGTCGAAAGTTCACCTTTATCTACACACAGGAAAAGGAACGATTCATTTCAATCTGATTTTCAGTGTTGTTTTTGAATATTTTTCCTTTCTTCCTTCTTCTCTTACAGCCAGATCCAAGGTCAGAGAAATGAAAGGAATGGATTTCATTGAAACTGAAAGGATGATCACCCTAGCCACACAGAAGGGTTTGAGTGGCCATTCCTAGGGGCTGTTATGCTATGGCCAAAAATTCCATGACAGACAAAAGTGGTTATTGGGAAGGGTGACCACTTAGAGAAGTTCCACAGTATAAGTACCTTTTATTGTAGGATATTTACACTGAAATTCGTTCATTTTGAGATGACTATTTTTTAAACTGTGCAATTTTGAAATTAAAAACACTGTTTTACTTACAGAAAAAAGGAATAAAACAGAAAGATATATTAACATATGCGTAAATTTTAAATAAAGTAACATTTTAAATTGATGTTGCCTAATAAATATGAAAAGACTGAGAGATTTCATACATAATTATGTATAAAAAGAATGAAATTTCCGAAATAAGATAAAAATTGAACTATAGGTCAGCGCAAGTTTTACATTCTTGTATTCCTTAATAATACATATTATTGAAAAGGCTCAGATTATTTGCAAAATTAATTGTTTTAAGAACTCGAAACAAAATAAAACTAACACATATATATATATAGGAGGCTGCATATGCATAAAATCCTGCAAGTAAGAGATTTAATTGGCTGAGAGCTTCCATTACAACAAAGGCCCATCAAACTTTGTGTTAAAATATAGAGTATATGAATGGAATATCCTATTTTCCGTACAGGTATCCAAATATTATGCAAGCAAAAAATATCACGTATTTAACTGTCATAAAATATGTTCGAAGAACTTCAATACTACTTTTTTTTATTAATGTCGTAATCATTTGCAAACACAGATAGTTTACAGCACGTGTTGCTGATGATAGAAAGTCGATATTCAGTAGTTTAGAGATTTAGAACAAGCCATAAAGCCAAAACACGCGTGGATTTTTATTACAAAACAAAGTTGCAGGTTGCCAGATTAGTATGGCAAAACAAAAGTGTAAATCACTTTTCCAAAATATGGCCTAAATTTTAATTAAAGTGACAAATGTAATTAGATAAACGCTTTCTGGACTTAACGTAAGTCTGACTTGATTTATGTATATAAAGAACGCATTTAATTAAATACAAGCTAAACTTTTTTAACTCCCAAAAATTTCATGTATATTTAGGACAGCATTCAATCTGGAAGAATTCTAAATACTCTTTATGAGGTACTATTACATTTCGATTTTGACTGAATTAATATTTATGGT
>BGPR01049465.1:0-11303 GCA_013235015.1 Araneus ventricosus
AATTGAAATAACTATAATTAAATTTTTAGAAAATATTTGATGACCATGTTGAGGATTAATTTATTACGAATTTTGATTAATAACTTTAACCTAAATGAAAAGATCATACAAATGACTAGAACGAATTCCAAATATTTTTAATAATACGCTTGGAGGATGTTTAAAAAATTAAAATAAAAATATCCTATAAAAAATTCCACGTATGGCAATTGATAAATGTTATGGCTAGTTAGATCAATTAGAGGCAATCAGAATTTATATAGGAAAGCGTTTCGAGGTTTTATATTACCTTCTTTTCCATATGTATTTGCATATAACAACACAGTGCTTGCTTTTGAAAAATCATGATTAATAGCACTCAGTGTTTTCTGTAATTCAAAGGAAATTCATTGCCATATACAGTAGAGTTTTCCTTAGTAAATTATTATGTAATTTACTTAATTTTATTAACTTTACTTTACTTCAACATTAAATGCAACAAGATTCATTGCTATCTATTTTAGAATTTCCTTCATAAATCTGTATTAAACAAGACTAGTTTTTTTTCTCGAATTATTAATTTTGTATCCTATGCAAAAGCTAACTCAAGCCCCCTTTAACCTAAGTGATGCTTCCGTTTTCAACTTTCACCAGTCGCATACAAATAATGCATAAAAGAAACGTTTAGTGGTCATTAGGTTTGAAAAAGCACATCCTATCTCTAGAAATATTCCTTGGCAAAAATTTGTCCTGCCATCCGAAAATGACCGATTGCGGATCTTTATCCTGGGGGATGGAAGAAAAGCAGGGGGGAACTACGCGACTAAAGCCAGGGTCATCCCTGAACATGAATTAGTAGGTAGAAGTAGGAAAAAGAACAGAGTAAAATGCTTCCTTTATATCATTCATTAATTTAATGATTTTCCCCCTCTTGGATCGCACTTCTGCGTCTTGATTGGTTAAGACCAAGCCCCAGCGGTGGAGAGAGGACATTAGTCCTGGCAATCAATCGTCTCCGATGGGGGATTAAACTTTCAATGCCACTTCATTTAGCGGACTCACGTAGAGCAACTTCTGGGAGTTCCCAGCAATCTGTATGCGGAAAGAAGAAAAGAAAAAGAACATTCTTTGTTGGGATTTTCCTCATTTTTTGTTCTTATAGGATGGAGGTGAGATAAACGTTGCGCAACATAGCTTGGTCATAACGCATTTATATAGGGAAATGGGGGAAAAATACTTTTAGAGTTCTATATTTAAAAAAAAAATTATCTTTCGATTTTTCTGGAAATCAACCAAAAACAAGTTTCTGATTAGTAATTATTGATAAGTTGTGGACTAATTTCCAAAATAAAAGTTTAATTTTTTACTACAGTATGACATTAATAGTATACAAAGTTATTAACCGGAACTGGCCTACCTCAATTTTATGGGCTAAATATTATAATATGTAATAAATATTAATATATTTTAATATTGGACAGAGTCCTCTTACATCATTCATAAATCATCATTAGTTTTAGCATTCTCCTAAATGCAGTTGCTGAAAAAAAGAGAGCAGAGATGAAGTATTTTGGTGATTATAATTGAAGTTGCACTTTCAAAAGGCTGTGAAAAAAGAACCACTAGTCAGAATGACCTGATATTTCATCTGAGTATACGTGAAACAATGGGAATTTGTTTTGCGAAAGAAAAAATAGTTCAAAAGTTGACCGATAGATGGCGCTGTACTCTTGATAAAATATTAAAAAACTATTCCTTTAAAAGATATGCTAATTTTAAGATGCTAATTAAAAGACGTGACATTTTGATGTGGTATTCTGTTCAAAGCCCATCCGCCACGACAAGGTGGTGCCACAGCGGATAGGAAGAAATCGGTTTTTAATTGTACCTAGACCAAAAACTGTAGAAAAAGCAAAGATAAAATCGGTTTTTTAACTGTCCCTAGGCCAAAAACCGTAAAAAAAGCAAAATTGAAACAAGTTTTTAATTGTCCTTTGGCCAAAAACAGTAGAAAAAGCAAAAACTGAGGAAACCATCAAGAAATGTTCAATATGCTGCCCACCATTTTCTCCTATGAGCTGAAAGAGCAGAACGGAATGTTCCACAACAGATAGGAATGTTTCAGTGGTGATATTGTGAATGTGTTGCGTAATGCGGTTTTTCAACTCAACTAAGTTAGCAATAGGACCCCCGTACACAACATCTTTTAGGTAACCCCACAGCCAGGAGTCGCAAGGGTTCAGGTCAGGTGATCGTGGCGGCTAGGCTGTTGAGAAATGGCGACTGATAATTCTGTCATTTCCAAAATGCAGATTCAACAGCTGCTTCAATGGTGTTGCAATGTGCAGAGGAGCGCTATCTTGCATAAAAATTGTGCTATCCACACATCCGCGCTGTTGCAGTGCTGGAATGAGCGGCTTTCGCGAAAGAGATTCATAACGTGTTCCATTGACTGTACAGGTTACAGGATTCGAAGGACCAATTTTCTCGGAAAAGAAATGTCCAACGATAAATGCTGCCGTAAACCCGAACCACACAGCGGCCTTTTGAGAATGAAGAGGCAATGGTTGCATTTGGAACGGATTCTCTCTTGCTCATATTCTGCAATTTTGAGTATTGACAGAACCTTGGAGATGGAAATGGGCGTCGTCTGTCCACAAAATGTTCCATGGCCAAGCATTTTCCACTTCCATTCGATAAAGAAATTGCGGGGCGAAAACCTCATTTTGGTAGGTCAGCAGGAACCGACTCCTGAATATGCGTAATTTTGAATGGATAGCATTACAGGGTGTTTCGTAGAATTTTATGAACCGTGCTCACAGGCGTGTCTAAAGTTCGGGAAATTCCCCGTGCACTGCACGTTCCCCAAGCACTGCTTGACACTTCCTGCAATGCTGTAGCCATATCCTCCGCTAACGTCGAATTGCTTTCCTCCCTCTGCCACAATTCACGTCAAATGAATCCGACTCTTCGAATTTATCAATAATCTTGTTCAGACCGAATGCAGTCATCGGACTAGAGCCGCTTCTTAAACCCTTTAATGTCCTGAATTTCTTCAATACAATTGCCGCACAGTCACCGTTCTTGTGAAAAAAGCTTCACAAGCAGAGCCAAATCTTTCAATAATAGATTCATGACTACCTTCTCAGACGCAAAATAACAGGAACTGCACGTTCCCCGCCTTTTCATCACAAGTGTAATGTGCGGTGCGTATCTTACGTCTTTTGATTAGCATCTTAAAATTACCATATCTTATAAAGCAATCTTTTTTTAGAATCTTATCGCGAGTAAAGCGCCATCTATCGGTCAACTTTTGAACTATCTTTTTTTCTTTCGTAAAACAAATTCCCATTGTTTCACGTATACTCAGATGAAATATCAGGTCATTTTGACCAGTGGTTCTTTTTTACAGCCTTCTGAAGATGCAACTTTAATTATAATCACCCTATGTATAGATTATTTTCATATAAAACAGCCAATTTAGTCAGCCTTGAAGATTCTATCCAAACCAAATTGCATGGACGCATCTTAATTAGAATTAAAATTTATTTCAAAGTTCCAAGGCCATAAATGACGACGTCATTGTGCACCATAAACATTTTATGTTTTTGTCTAAGAAACTAAATTATCTTAAGAAGTTCTGTAAGAATCAAGTGTGAGTGAGTTTGGGTATTATGGCGCAAGGGCCATATTGGCCAATCAAATGATTGCACTCACAGGAAAATGGTCCTACCTAAAAAATTCTTAAAAAGAGCAAGTCCGTGTAAAAGAGGGTTAATTTAATTTTAAACAACGGTTAAGGTGAACAATAAAAAGTTTGCAATATATGCCTTCCAATATAAGTATTTTTTTGCGTTCGCGTCACGTCGGAGAATTCAGTAGGCCAGAAACTTTTGCGCAGCCAACAGATTCAAAGACAAAGCCGCGACGGACACACGCAGGAATACTCATAAGTGTGCTAGAGTGAGGGGAGTTTTCGACTCTTTTAATGAAAACTGCCAAAAATTATATGCATTTGGTGACCAACTCACGAATGACGAAAACTTGGAGCCCTTTCGTGAGAGGTGCCTATTTATTCAACATATCCCGAATAAATGTTCTTCTTTTTTCTATCTTATATGCCATTCTTTTTTGTGTTTCTCTCTATTATGGTTCCTGTACAGATCAAAGTAATAAACTGAGAAAAATGGTAGAAATATGAAGCAGAGGGTGGAAAAAATGACCTGGCTTACTCTATACACCGCCCCTCCCAAATTCTGCCCTACGCTACCCTCTCCGAAGAGGGGCTGATATGGAAACACAAACTGTCTGTGAAGCTCACACTGAGGAAAAAGCTGACACTGGAACTGATCATTCGTTTTCTTCTATCAAATAATACATTATGCATTAATTGATTGAAGATTGTTTTTGTCTCTTATTGGAATTTGGTGCAATCAAATTAAAATTGTTTGATATTCATTCTTCAGTGTTAGAGACTGAAGATACTAGTGTCTATTTAATTAAATATATCTATTCTAACCCAAATTTCAAACTTTTCTTATTGAAATAATTTAGAAAAAGTTCATATGGTAATTTTTCATTTAATTATTAAAACACACTCATATGCGTTATAAAATGAGAAACTTACTGCAGTCATGTGATACATTGGACTTCTTGTTAAAAGGTAACAGTTTTCTTTTATTTTACGAATAAAAGTTAGTCAAATAATTGTATAGAAATCTATATTCCAATTGCTTTAATTTCTTTTTATCCCTTTGATTTTATATGATTTTTTTAAAATTTTGTATGTTTTCCATACGTATATTATATTTATAGTATTTTGTTTTATATATTTATTTGTTTTGTATATTGGGATGTAATTATTCATTTGTAAGATACATAAAATAGCACGAAATTATATCTTGCACATCACATATCTGAACAAAATTAGCTTAACAGGCAATTATTGATTCGTTGTGTTTTTATCTGTTTATTTAAATGAGCAACATAAGTAGTGTCATTTTATAAAATCATTCTTTTTGTATTAAAAGCAAATTTGGTTTCGCTTTTTGCTTTCATCTATTGTCATTCTAAAATAGTTTTTCTTTCGAAGCGAATGAAAAAAAGAAAAAAAAATTGTTAAATCATCTTTTCAACTAAAACCTGTTTAATTTTTTTTCAGTAAATCACTCGCATTTATACACAATAATTCACAGTTTCAATACATTGTTTTGATTTTCAAAAGATTATTTCATCAAATAGGATACTTTTGAACAATTATTGTCAATGGAGAAAGATAGCACATTCCAAAGTAATTCTAAATATTCACTTACGATTCTTAACACGCTAATTTCCGATTTCAGACCATGCCACATTTAGATTAATTTTTCTTAGTTCAAAGCAATGAGTTCTTTAATGTATATCATTACTCTGAACTGATAATCAGTAGTATCACATTTCACTAAACGGTATTGAAGTAATAATTTCCAAGCACAATAATCCTTATGATGAAATTAACTGAGTGTTAATTTTCAATTATTTCAAATGTGAATTGGATATTTTCTTTTTATGCTCATTTTCAATCAATATCATCACTATTTATAAATTCATAAATCGACATAATTTATAAATAGACATAATGATTTAGTTTTATTAAAAGGAAGAAAATAATTCATGTTGTTTTTATCAGAATTATATACGGAACTTTGTGCGAATGTCTTCATTTTTAATGGCGTATTGTTCACTGAATGAATGTGAGGAACATTTTAAAGCTAAATAACAATTTTGTCGAACTGATAACTTAAAATATTGGTAATAATAAGTAAAAAATATCATTCTTTCTGAAAATACTAGTTTTAAGTTAATTAAATCAATAAATATATTCTATTAAGTAATTAGATTTATAGAATCTTGCTAATTTCACATATAATTCAAAGTTTATTCGGAACTTTTAAAAGTTATATAAGTAGAAATTTACAAAAAAAAATCATTTTTTTTATATTTTAGGATGCAAAGGCATTATAAAGTAGCCAAACCTAGATAGCTTAAAATATTTTTAAATATACTATGGATTTTAAAATTTTTCTGAAGATTTTATTTTATTCATTTAAGTGTTTACCGAGCGCTATGTGTGGGTCGAATTATGTGTTTCCTAAATTTACGATAAAAATAGGTCATTTATAGACGTTATAATTAGATACAAAAATGACCGTTAGTACATTAACATCTCAAGTGCTCCATGAGCATGTAGTTGAATTGATATTACAAAGCATGCCCAGTTAAGAGAGGGCGGGGGGAGCCATCTTATTAGATAGTAAAAACACTGCACCTTTAAGGGATTAATTCTGAAAAAATACACTTAAACAGAATATTTTCCATTATATTTATCATCAACAACATTTTATATCACTAAACGATATCAAAGTACAACGAATAATGGAGTATAAATATTATTTAATAATTTTAAAAGTATAAAGAACATTTATTTCATTTTGAATATGACTGACGTATTATCATTCACTTATTTATTATCATTAACATTTTATAGCTCTAAACGATAAAAAAGTACAACGAATAATGGAGTATGAATATTATTTAATAATTTTAAAAGTTATATTTGATTTGATTGGGGGGTTTTGGGGATTTTCAGCAACAAAGGCTATTATCCCTTAGTCATTCCAAAGTCTTTGAAATCCTAAATCAAAAAAGAGATAAAAATTGCCATCAATAGACGGGCTAAAAAAATTGGCGATCCTATTCGGTCAAGAGAAAAAAATGGCAATCTCCTAGAAAGGCCTCCATATTCTTTTTCCATTTTAAAAGTATAATGAACATTTATTTCATTTTGAATATGGCTGCCGTATTACCATTCCACTTTTTTATAATCAATAACATTTTATATCTGCAAACGATAACAGTGTACAACATATTTTAAATATTTAATAATAATTCTAAATATGTTATGTGTTATTAATTTATACTAAATATAACTTCAAAGATTTTTTCATTAAAATATATTACCATTTTTTGTTTGCAATCATTCCTTCGTATTGATGATCAATATTATTCTATTTCTCCAAACGATAACGATATAAATAATATCGAAATGTAGCAATGGTTACTTCGAAAGGAATGAAGTGACATTTTTTTTCTATGGATGAACTTATAGGAATACATTTATCAAGATTTCGGGCGCTTGTAAGCAATGGATTATTTCCCAAACCTCCCAATCGATGCAAAAGACGATATTCTTATCATCATCATTTATCAAGCCGTGAACCGTCGAAGCAAATTTACGAAAATGCATCCTATTCTGCAGATTAAATCATTTATCGCCCAAAGAGTTTTCTTCAATTTCATTCGACAGATGCATTTCGAGTTCGAGTGAGAAGCTATTAAAATTCATAGATGACCTCCCGCTTAAAAATCATTATTCGAAACACTCTTTTAATAGATAGATTTGTGCTATTGACATTCATTTAGCTGATCCAGAAATTCTCGGTTGCAAATGAAGCTGTAGAAAATACATCAATCACGTGACTCAAATTGTGAGATGTTCATAGAATGATTAGCAACATGTGAGATTAAAAGATTGGAATTCCTATCTAGTTTTTAATTTTAAATGCTGTTGATTCCGCAGTCAAAGCAAATTTTCATGCTGTTAGAATCAACATTGATTCTTGGTTTCTGCCTTTTGTTTCAAAACTTTAAACTTTCGCAGCTTTATAAAGCTCTTTATTTATTTCGATGATAGTAATAAACAGATATTTTTAAAAATGAAATCAAATCACATATTATACAAGATAATTATGCATTAAATTATGTATTATGAAATATTATAATTCAATTATGTATCAGTGATGGTTTAAGTATAAATTATTATATTCTGCAAACTGATTAGAATTGGTTACTTCAGAAACCCTTAAAAAAATATCGATTAGATATTTGTTAATCTTATAACAATTCTTTCAATTTTTGTTATTAATGGTACGCAAACTGTGTCTTTTGAATTGAAATTTGAATGAAATTTTCATTTTGTTATTCAAATTATGCAAGCTTAAGCATATTAAGTAAAATGATTTTTCCAGATAAGTGGAAATTTTATGAATAAATATGTTTTACACCTAAAAGAAAGAGGATAACTAGGATAAAATATATTTGGGGAAATATTCATAGATTAATTGCATCATAAACCATCAAAAACGTCCTTCACTTGACTATTTAGTCTACTTATCAAATAAGGCGTCTTTTGCAGAGATTCGTAGAGAACAGAATCTAGTAAGTATTCTGGATCTTTTACCATCAGCTGAAATTTTTTATATATATCTGCAGTTTTTGTATCTGGCCACTCACCAAATTTCATTTAGACCGCTTATCGTGCTTTGTATATATAGACAAACACGCATATGGACAAACAAACAGACAATTACCGTTAGACCCATTGCTCCAAAATTCGACAGATTTTCAATTTATAGTGTGAAGATCATAAACTGATATTCGCTACTTTAGCTTGTTGTAATTTTGATTTCTGTGTACATATGCACGAATAGGTAAACTGACAGACAAAACAAAATAAAACGTCTGAACGTGTTCATGTGTCTAGAAATCATAATCAATTATTTATAATCGGTTTAAGGGGAGTTGGAACCCTTATTCCGAAAATGTTAAATTGGTCACTTCGATGTACTTTTTCTCAAAATCTGTTGTGGCTTCATGTTTGAAAGTTTTTTACAAGTAAAGTACACCTTTCTGATTATATTGAAAGGATTTTCTTTCATAAAATTCACAAATATATTATTTACAATTTTTTTGTGTCAAAACAAAAAATTTTAAATTGGCCATTTCGATGTACCTTTTTTCAAAGTCTGTTATAGTTGCATGTTTGAAATTTTTTATACAATTAAAGTACACTTTTATCATTATACTGAATGTAGCTTTTGGTTAATTTATAATTTTTTTAAAATTTACAAAATATTTAACTAGTCACAGCGAAATTTTACCCTATTTTGACACAAAAAAATTGTAAAAAATAAATTTTTGATTTTTTTTAAAAAGTTAAATTCAGTATAATGACAAAAGTATACTTAACTTTCATAAATAATTTGAAACATGCAACTATAACCGATTTTGAGAAAAGGCATACCGAAATGGCCAATTTAACATTTTTTGTTTTGACACAAAAAAAATTTGTAAAAAGTAAATTTTTCAATTAAAAAAATTGTTTTGAATATAATCAGAAAGATGTACCTTCCTTGCATAAAAACTTTCAAACATGAATCAATAACAGATTTTCAGAAAAGGTACATCGAAGTGGCCAATTTAACATTTTGGGAATAAGGGTTCCAACTCCCCTTAATGAACATATCATGGCGGCTATTCAAAGAATCGCTCACGAAGCCCAAACACTCTCCAAGCAGTTTCATGATAATTGTAAATTCTGTGCATTTCTACATTAATTCGACGCATAAACAGGAAATGCAATGACACTGTTAACGCTACAGACAAGTAACACTTTCACTGCCATCTAATAGCGAAATTTGTTTGGATTAGGTTAGGTTATATTAACGTCCCGTTTTATTTATTTATTTATTCAAAGAAGAAAGCACACTACAGAGATGACTCCATTTACAGAGTGCATGATAAAAAACATACAAAATCACAATTCGCAAAGTGAATTAAAACACACACAAAAAAAAGTAACTGCAGAGAATACAACAGTTTCAAGCTCAAAACCTCATCAATTATAAAAATGTAAACACATAAATATTTTAAAATGAAAACATGCAATTACAAAGGCACCAAAAACACACCGAGGCCCCAAAAGTCCATGCCGCACACCGTCAAAATAGAATTATGTAAAAGAAAATCACACAATATATCCTTAAAAAAATGTAGAACACCAAATAAAAAAAAAATTAAAAAAGCAAGGGTCAAAAATTCAAACACACACAAACACTAGATTAACGTATAAAAATCTTAATGAGCAATTTTGAAGCAACACAAGGGCTATTTAGGGACGGATTTCGCAATTTTGAGCCGCGGTCAGATGACGAGGAAGACACCTGAACTGGCACCCCCTCTACAAAATTCCGCGCCACACCAACGGGAGGACGTTTGGCCACTACGTATGATTTAGAGTGCAACAAGCCCCTTACACGGCGGATCTTCAGTGGAATCGGGTTTCGAACCTGCGATCCTCCGGTCACGTGGTCGAGACCTTGCCACTAAGCCACCGCGGCCTTATGAGATTTGTTTGGAAGAAACTCTGGAAAATTTGTGTTTCTTTAATCTGAAAAGAGATATAATTCTACTTTCAAACTGCAAGTGTAGGGGGAATGAAGGAATACCAAGGATTACTTATTGTGCATTCGTTGTTGTGATTTTGTACGCTACAGATATTGCAAGTAACTTCTTGATATTAGAGGCAAACAGACGAGCCGTTAAGCGTTGACGGTTTTGTTCGAAAATTTTTGAACAGTTCTACATTTCTAGTAATGTTGCCATAAACCAAATATCATTTACCTACTTCGCACAGAAAGTTAGCCTGGGATTGTGATAGCGTGATGATATTTTTTTCTATATTCTGGGCATGGGGTAAGTTTATTTTTATGATGACTGTTATTATTACCAGCCAGATGTCTAATATTTTTAAATCAATCTTATTAGCGTTTTTATGTTTGTGTTTGGTTTTTCTTTTTCTTTGAAAGTAATGCTTTTTAGATATGCAGATCTCCTTTGTCTTTTGTTGGGAAATTTCGGGCTAATAAAAGCTGTTTTTGGCGTAATGCAAGCTTCTTACCGAAAACTTTCCCAAATATTTTGAGTCCATTTCGAATAAAGTCCTTAGCCCTTGAGAAAATGGACTAGAATGGATTCCTTGTTCATTTAACTCGATTCCCTCCGAGTTTATCTTATTTTTTGCTTTCTTTGAATGATATTGATTTCCATTGCTCTTTCTTTTTTTGTATGCTACCGCAATTGCACCCTACTTAAACATTGTATAAATTTTATTGTTTAAATTTCTTGTTAAATTTTCAAGTTTAAGTTAAATTATTATATTATTTTTTAAATGTATTGTACTTTTTCTAGTTGATTGTTTTTAACCCCTTCATTCCGAGCGAGGCGGTCTAGAAATTTTCCTTTAACGACGACGAAGGCCGGTCTAAGGCGGTTGGCTTCTTTTGAGGGGAGGTGAGTTTCGGAGATCGCTTAGGAGATAAGCGCGGTACGGAGGTCCAATTATCCTTGACTAGCACAGCCCATTTCCTTGCGCCTTAAGGGAGGATTACGGCAGGGGTGGACCACCCAGGTTGGGAGAGTCCAATTCATGTCTTAGAGTCCCAAAA
>BGPR01049466.1:0-11302 GCA_013235015.1 Araneus ventricosus
AGGACTTTACATTGAACCATAATCGAGCGTTTCTTGGAATTCTTGACCAATACAGATTTAACAGGACATCTTCAAGCTGCCAGATCTCGGAGTTCTTACAACTTCTGGTATTTCATCAAATTCAATGTTACAACATTTAACTGTTTGGATGGTGCAAATGGAGATGATGGTAATATCCCGTGTTGTCTACAATCATTTTTATGGGAACTTCCTTGGGTGCCACCACTTCTTCGAATATTTGCTGTTCCTATTTCAAGTACCAATGCATTGATTATTTCTAAAATACGTTCTCAAAAGACCTAATTTTGTTACCATCTTATTTTAATGATGTTGTATATTATAGAAATTTAAAAACTTGTGGCATTACATGAATACTCAAGATTGCGTGTTTTTACAGGGCAGTGTATATTTTTCTTAATAACTTTGCAAAATGTAATTTTAAAGACAGTTAAAATAGTGCAAATGATCTGGGTTGCTACGACGCATCAATTTAAAACAATGAAATGGCTTTTCAGAGACTGCTTGCTTATAAGTGTTGAAATCTTAGACATAATTTTTTAGCTGCATCTAGCAATTTTCATTGTTGAAAATTGTCTAGGAATGTTCACGTACATAAGAACTTGAATTTTATAAAAGTCTGCAATCTATTGATTTAGAAGATATGAATCTTTTAACTAAGATCGTTTCAATTCATTAGACGGTTTTTAAACACAAGTTTGCAGCGAGGATCCAACATCCGGTTAACTTCAAAATTCTTAAGGAATAAAAACCGGCTTCGATGTTGTTTGTGGCACTTAGTTCACTATAACACAAATTAAATACTTGTGAGAATAATGCAGAAGCTGAAACTTGGGAATTAACTTAATGTTAAGAAAAATGTATTTGATAAATGTGGTTGGAAAGCGTTTCGTTGCAGAAAACTAGTGTCGTATTTGTTACAAATAATTCAGGCAGCATCAATGGCCAGTTGAATCGTTACCCTCTGTTAATATACAATAATAAATATAATAAGTTTTTAAAATCACACTTTTATTAGTGTGCTAAAGTAAAATTTAAATTTTCTACTTTTCAGTCTTTATTACAAATATTTTGGAATCTTTCTCAGATTCGCTACCAGATGGCGCTACGAGGATGGAATCAACATTTGATTCATTTAATCGGTTCACTGACAAGTTCTGAAACTATTAGAATATTGAATTATAGCAGGGAACTCGCAACTGTACGAAACTCGAGTGCATAAGAATAGGAGTAAAAAATCGATTACTAAATTCCAACTTTATGAACAAGAAAGAAGTTAAAAAAGCGTAATTTGAAGTTTTTAAAAACGCACTTTTTTAGTGTACTTTTTAACAGCAGAAATTTTAATTGTTTTCCACTTTTTAATCTTGAGACCGATTGTTTCTGAAACTCGCTACTATGTGGCGCCACTGGTACGGAATTAAAATTTAATTTATTTAATGATTAACTGATAATTAAGTTTCTGAAATATTAAATGGTTTATTCTCGATGACATTCGCAAGTGAACAAATTTTGAAGACTCGAGCACACCAGAAATTGAATGCAGAATCTATTGCAAAATTCCATGACACAATGTTAAATAAAAGTGCTTACTTTTCATTTCTCAATATAAAAGCTATGAATCAACTTTGATTTTATTTTAAATGTTATTTCTTAAGTGCTTTCGATTTTGTAGAAGCTTATTATTGTTAATATAAATATTTTTATAAATTTATAGTTAAAAAATACTTTCCACATTGTATTTCACTTTTCATGACTTAGTAGTGTTCTTCAAGATGTACGAGAATACCTAGCAAGTATTTTTTTCTAGACATTCTTCTACATCTATTTGCTATTGTTACATAACGCTTCTGTTGTACTACCTTCAAAGCTTTGTTAATCCTACACTGCGTGAATTTAATTTTTAAATAAAATTGTTTAAATGTATATTTATGAGTAGAAGCTTTGGTGGAAAAATTTTAGTGAATTTCGAGCTTAATTTTTAATGAAGATTTCAATATAGGCTGACAGTTTTTCGGGTAAAAATTATAGTAAATAATAAAAATGAATTGGAAAAGTGTTCTAAATGTGATCTAGTGCTGGATTAACATTGATTTTGGTTTTTGAAATTCTTCTTTTATTGATAAGTTAGGATTACAGGATTTTAAATTCTATGTCTAAAATACTGAATCAAAAATATTTCTCTGAATTTTCTGAAAATGTTGGAGTTTTTTGAGATCTTAATTGAATTTTAATGAAATGTCGTAATAGTTTTAATGAAAGTTACCCATTTATCGCATCCATTTACAGATTTTTGAAATTCTTATAGGATTTTAAATTTTAATTGTTGATGTTTCTTGAGATATTAATTGAATTTTGAATGAAATTTCATTAAAATTAAGTCCTCGCTTTTTTTAAAATTTCCCCTCAAAGGATAACTGATTGGCTTGACCGGTCAGCCAATCAGGAATCCTCTAAAACTTCGAAAACACTATTGCATCACCATGACTGATCACCATGGTGATCAATGTGTTTCAGATGCACTCGCCCAATAAAGAATAAGGGCAAAAATTTAATTGATGTGCATAAGTTTCTACGAATAAAATATTGCTATTTTTATGAAGATATTAAATGGATGTGATAAATTCAAACTATTTTGTAAGTAATGCGAATAAAAATTTAAAAAAAATAAATGATTTTTTTAATTAACAGAATTTTTTCCTACAAAAGTTGTTAAATTTTAATTCATATTCAGAAAGAAGAGATTAATATATTTTATGCATGAAAGAAAATAAATATTTTGATAATTTAAAACTCGTATCTTCAAAGTAATTCGTGATAAAATTGCTTTTGATTTGATTTTTTAAATGCTAAGCATGATCTTGTTCTTCAGTAACAGCAGGAACTTCAGTTTATACTTTGCTACTTTTCCATTACTAATGTATGAGCATATTATGTTTAATTTTGTAATGGTATTTAATCTATTTTTATCTTTGTATGGCTACCATGTAAATAAAGTTCCTTCATTTCGTTTCTGTATGTTTGGCTACATTTTTTATTAATATGTAAGCTATAATTTGCAAACCTTTCCAGCTTTTGAGTTCTTCTAATTGGATTGTTAAAATAATCCCAGTGTAGTGGTATGCATTTTGGACAGTTTAACCTTCCAGCTGGCTCGCCTGCACAAATTTTACGACAAATAGGAATTTTCATGCCCTGTTCTCACATTCGGAGTCGAAACTGCCTGAAGATCATTGCTATTCCTTCATGCGACCCTTCTCTTCAGGATTAAATGGGATTGTCAGAGTTTCAAGGTGATCTCCTACTGCTTTATGCTTCTGTCGTAAAAATTACGACGCGCGCCCTCTCGTGTAATTTGAAAAAAAAATTCGCATCTTAACCTTTCAATTGTATATCCAATTTGATTATATATCCAGTACGCATTATCGATTTAATATTTAATTTTACATTGTAAAAAATATTTTATATGTAATAAGCCTGCCAATAATCCACCAAGCCGAAGAATTTTCTTGAAAAACCTCAGTCTTATGAAAACACCTCGCTACTCGAGCCCAAGAAATCCGATCATCGCCATATGACATTACCATGTCTTTAAATCTAAGTTGTACATCAAAATCTGAAAAGGCAAGTGAACAGCAAGCAGCAATGAGAAAATGAGTTTCGGGTTTGTGTTTGAAAGAAATAAAACGATCGCCAAAATCCATGAAATACAGTATGTGGAATATATAGTATACTTGTAAGCGTCACTCTCTGGCAAAAGTTCAATGTTTCGAATGCAAAGACAATGATAAACTAAGAAGAAAGTAGTATTTAAGTTGTAAAATCTTGGTTGGTATTATACTATTTAATATTGTATATTGCTTAATACCTTTTTAGAAAATAGAATTAAATCTCATTGCTTTCTCTGATTTCATTATAATTGTAGATTTTACAAATAATATAAAAATTAACTTTCACTCTTGATGAAAGGATTCGCTTTCCTGACGTGTCTCTTATTACTATAATGCAGTTACTTACAACTGCAAGGATAAAAATTAGGAAACTTATTGTGTGGTAAAAAGTACGACACGCGCCCGCTCGTGTAAAAAATTTTAGCGTGCCCGCTGGAAGGTTAAATATGCTGAAGAATTCTTTAACCCTTTGAGTACTGAATTATTTGAAGATTTTTATGCCCATGGGACGGATTTAATTTGTCGCTATATGGATTAATATGTAAAAGTAATACATTTTATTTGGAATATACTTATATTGGTGATATATATTTTTGAAACGGCATTTTAGTTACAAAATATAAATATTTATATAGAACAAGAACCAACTTAAAGTCTAATAATTTTGTACCGTGTGGTATTTTTGAAAACATGTCGGTAAATGCAAAGGTACCTGGCATTGTTTGCATTGCCACGTGGTTTCTTTTCTTATTTTATGCTTATAACATACGCGACACCGTTTTGTAGGGTGTTTCTTTAATTCTGTTGCCGGAATCTTCTCCGGAAAATGTGCCCAATTTTTCGCTTGCAAACAATGTGGCGCATCGGTACTTGTAGGAAGGCCACGGATATTATAATTTGGCAGGACTACTTGCGCAATAATTCTTCTTAAATTCAGATGTCGAGTCAGACTCGTCCACCGTAACTTCGCCCAAGTAAGCAGACGACGAGTCTCACTCGTCAAATGTACCCAAAGGGTTAAAAAAATTCGCGAAATTTGGACTTTACGCAAAATGTGGCACGTCAAACTGCTCAACTTTCACAAATTCAGTTTTGTGATTGCTTTCAGTGTTCTCTCCAAGCATCAAGCTGTAAAAATATTCAAAATGTACCTTTTCGGTTAATTAAAAAGTAGTTTGAATTGCTTTTAACATGAATAATGTTTATAGGTTGCGAAACACTTCGTAAATTTCGACATGCGTGATGCAAAAAATCGCACAAAATGATATATAAGGTAGACCGTTGGTCCTTACAGCTACCGAATTCGGCAGGTTGTTTCTTCAGTAGTAGGTGCTCACCAAGAAAAGGTTTTGCAAGATTTGGATAAGATTTTTAATTAAAAATTATTCAAATTCCTCAAAATATTCGGGGCATATTATCGTTCATAAACCATTTAACCCCTTGAAATACGAATTTGGTGACATCCAATTAGGAGGTTCAACATTCATTTGGTGTATTTAAAATGGTAAAGGGGTGGGTAAATGGAAAATGGTAAAGGGTACTTGAGACATTTAAGGGTGACAAAGTGATTTTTGTATTTAAAATTGTTACGTTGATTTAATTAGATTTAAATGGAAAATATTCTGTAATTAGACGCACGTGTTGGACACGCTGTTGTAAGCGAAGGGGTTAAAGTCATTCTTACATCGCTTTAAAATTCAAAAAATTAACTTTTCAAAAAATGCCAATTTCCGTACAATTTTTTATATTTGCTCAAATTTTTCAAAATTTGTTTGACCAAAACTTTGCGACAACGCTTTCTCTTTATACCTCGTGCAACAAAATAGCAAGATTTGTTATTCATAACTAGAAAATCACCCGTCATGGTATGACGGGTGCAAATTGCCTCTTCATTCGAGAGATTTCCAGTCAAATTGGTCGTGTCTAGATAGATATATATGCGAGAGAAATGTTCAACATTGGTTGAAAACAAAATAAACATGTTTTTTGAGAGGAAATATTTTATTTTCATATTTCTTTATTCAAAAAACCTCTGGGTAAACAACATTCCGTTTGAAGTATTTTTCATTGTTTAACAATTTTATTATAATTCAATAACCTTGAAGTTCTCAGCTTGTTAAAATTTCAAAGGAATTCTTTTTCGAAATTCTAATCGAAACAAAGCACTTCTCTACTTGTCAAACGTTTCCAAAAAATATTATCAAATTATATCACGATTGCAATGAATAATCGGATGCATCGTGGCGTCCAAGCTATATCACACGCATGAATACCACCGACGTGATTTACTACTTTCTATTGAAAAACGGAAATTAATTTGAAATATATGATTAATATAATTTAAAATGTCTCGAACTATTGATCATGGCGAGATGAATTTTATATCAATCGATAGCAAATTTTATTTCACTGTTTTCGAGCTATTAAATTTAAAATTAGAACAAATACTTTTTAAAAATTAAAATTACCGAAATTTAGGTTCTC
Source organism: Araneus ventricosus (assembly GCA_013235015.1). Lineage (NCBI taxonomy): Eukaryota > Metazoa > Arthropoda > Arachnida > Araneae > Araneidae > Araneus > Araneus ventricosus. The sequence continues at coordinate 6,174 of BGPR01049466.1, forward strand.
GAACGATGAAATGCTGTTTAACGTCTCGCAGTGCTACGGCGCGAGTTTTATTGTTGGTGACGTCAGAGCGTTACCGAGAGACAGATCTGGGCTATTATATTAGTAATGTGAATATTTTACTAGCTCTCGTGCGAGTTAGCAAAAAATAAATATTGCCTTTTCAGTTTGCTTCAAAATAATACTTTAACGTATTTCAAAACACTGCATCCTTTTTCAGCAAAAAGTTTTTAGTCGCATTCTTTCTGCAAAATTACGCAATGCAGAAGTCGTTACGCAAGAATGAAATAGCTGATGCAATGAAACGAGGCAGACGAATCAAGCCTAAAATATCCTGTTGCGATGTTTCGAACTAAACGTGCGAGTCGCCTTCAGTTTTATTTATATGATGTACAAATTTGTGTAGCTTCAGGTGAGTAATAATATTAAATTATGAAATATTGAGAATGATTGTATGCGATATTAAAGCGATTAAAACATGTTTAAAACACTTAGTCAGTCCCAAAATTGAATACACTTAACCTTCCAGAGGGCGCGCCTACGCAAATTTTACGACATATCGTGCATCGTATTACATATATATATCGTATCATTTTACAAAAATAAATGCAACTTTTATTTGTTATCTGTATTTATCTTAATAGCAAAAGATTTTATAAATAAAAATTGCATTTTCATATATAAAAACGATATAAATATGTAATAAGATGCATAATGCAAGTATCTCTTGTATACGCGCGCCCGCTGGAAAGTTAAGTAAAATTAAACTTTGCACGTTTAACAAGCTAAATTTTTAAAAAAAAATAATAAATAAGGTTTTTTTACTGATAATACCGTTGTTCTTCCTTTTCCAATTCTTAACCACTTAATTGAATAGTTTTCTTTGCTATCTAATAAGATGACCCCTCCTGTTTTGGAAAGGGCTGTCGTTTTCATTCATCTAAGAAGGCACAGGATATTTAAGATGTTTATGGATCCTACATATTTTTTGTGTCAAATTATAAAGTTAATTAATGATTCAATTTTAGTTTATGAGACTAAAATGTCGATAATTCGATGCACGAGTATTCTCGGGCTGTTAAGTTAAGCGGTTAAAGAAAAAATATATAACCATTTATTTTCTTTGCCTAAAAATAAATAAATAAATATATTTAAGGGGAGTCAGTACCCTATATTATTTTCAAAAATTTGATTTTTTATATATACAGTGGAGTTACAAAAAATTTGGATTACCGAAATTCCGATAAGAATAGAAAAGAAAAAGATGTCTGCTAAAAAAATGTAAGCTATAAGTACTCAGTACTACTATCTCTTGAATTCTTTTATTCAAAAGCAATAGAAAGAGAATGGCTTGCCTTTTCATTAGAATAATGGATGTGCTCCTGTATGAAGTGACTTTATCTTACGGCGAATTGCATTAGTTTCTTCAATGTGTACAAAATTATGCACGCTGAAAAGGTACTTTTTTGTTCTTAGTATGTATATTTAAATCTTTTTAGGTAATCTTTTCAATTGCATATAATTTTCAAAAATAAAATCGGTTCGGATTAACCGGAATTTCGGATTAGCGGGGTTCTACTGTATATATATTTGAAATCTCCATTTCAAGCCCTTTCCAACAATATAAGTCTTTTGCTCGTGTTCATATCAGAAGCAAGTTAAAATAAACTTTAAAAAAATGTCAACAGATTAATGCAACACAAGATTTTTGCCTTTAACTTGAAATGTCTGAAAATGGTATTTTTGAAACTACGTGTACCTTTTTCTCAAAATCTACTTTATATATGCCCTTGGAATTTTTTACCACCTATTCTCTATATAGAAATGTATATACTGATGTAACATTTGTTTCTGATATTCCATAAATATTTCTTAATATTGCTTATCTTGTGTTAGAAAACGGCATTTTTTGTACAATTCATAATGACATTCAGTTAAAATTTTTAAAAAACACCAAGCTATATTTATGCAAGAATTTCACTCCAGTGTAGAGATAAACGTTTACATAAACTGTATAAAAAATTTCAAACATGTATCTGTAGTCGATTGTGAGAAAAGGTACATAGAAAGTGGGCAATCTAACATTGGAGGTATAGGGTGTACCGACTCCCCTTAATCGAAAAGCAACGCCATAAAATTAAGTATACACTTTTAATCAATTTTGTTATAATAAGTGTTTAGTTGCAAATATTTTTACTTGGACCACAGCTTGTTCTTGGGCATGGATCCGCCACTGTTATGGGTGGCGTAGTAGAGCCAAAGCTGGCTCTTGCGCCAGGAAATCCAAACAATCCATCCATACATCCATCTCTTTTTTGGTTGTTTCTACTGAAATGTCGGCCATTCTTATCTTTAAGGGGAGTTGAAACCCTAAGTCCGTTAACCCTAACCCTGCTAAAAGTGTGGGAGGGGGGGGGCGCTCTTACAGCCATGAAATTTGGCACACAGGCAGTCGTTATGGTGGCTCAATGCAACTCGAATCAGTAATTTTAAAATTTAATCTAGAAATGTTTTGTGTTGTTTTGGGTGATTTTTCGCACTCTTTCTCGCTTTCATTAATTGTACAAAAAAACAGTTACACTATCGGACAGAACAAACGATTTCCGTTCTAATGAAGTGTGTTGTTTTGGGTGATTTTTGGCACTCTTTCTCGCTTTCATTAATTGTACAAAAAAACAGTTACACTATCGGACAGAACAAACGATTTCCGTTCTAATGAAGTGTGTTGTTTTGGGTGATTTTTGGCACTCTTTCTCGCTTTCATTAATTGTACAAAAAAACAGTTACACTATCGGACAGAACAAACGATTTCCGTTCTAATGAAGTTTGTTTCGTATGTCTAACGCAATTTACTGAATTTTGAGAAATTTTTGAAAAATGGTCACTTTTATGGTAATTTTTAATTAAGGTTTCTTCAAATTATCGCTTCTGACGTTCTAACATCTCTAATTTTCATTTTTTTTTCAACTCATAAATTGAACGTTTCTGTCGAATTTAAAATAAGAACGGTTAAAATATCTTTTTTCGTTTTTTTTAATTAATTTTTCCTTGATCAGTTGAAACAGTTTTTTTTGTTAGCGAGATTTAACAGCGAGAGTTTCCCCGGACGAATGACCTTCCTCGCGGCAGGTGACGTCATACGCTTTCATTCCCAGCATGCATTTCTACAATACGATATGTATCTTTCGTTTTGATTTTGTTTTAAAAACTCTTTTGTGTCATTGTGGGCATTCTTTTTATCCCATTTTGTTGAAGTCCTAATTCCATGGGCAACGCCATGCGCGTATTGCTAGTCTATTATATATTCATGTTTGAAATTTTTTATAGAAGTAAAGTACACCTTTCTCATTATACTGAAATGAGCTTTTGCTTAATTTTTAATTTTTTATAAATTTATAAAATACAGTGGAGTCTCCCTATAACGAAATCGCTTGGTTCCAATTGAAAAATTCGTTATAGAGAGAATTTCGTTATACGGAGATCAGAGATTTTTGCTGTTATTTAAGTAAATGTTCCAAACTTTTCAACAGGTGCGATAAGTTCAAATGTATTTAATTATGACTTTCAATTAAAAATGGAGTAATATATATTATAAATTTGTTAAAATTATGTTAATTTTTATTGTATAAATAAAATGCCCAAAAGTTAAGACAATTCACCAATTTAGAGAATAACATGTACTAGTATGTATTTACGTTTATTTTACTTGAAAAATTCCTTTATTTTACATTGCTTTGCATTTCGTGATATTAAATATTCAGAAAAAATTTTATTTTTTAAAAGTGAGTGGTTCCAGAAACAGGCACGTGTGAGCGAATTGGTTGCACAGAAATTATCAACTTTCTTCAAAAATGACAAAAATCGAAAAGATAAACCTCTGAAAAAATTCGTTATAGGGAGACAATCACTTCGTTATATGGAGAATATTTTGAATGTTATTTAACATTCCGATTAAAAATTTCGTTATAGGGAGAAATTTGCTGTAGAGAGACTTCGTTGTAGGGAAACTCTGCTGTATTTAATTAGACATAGTGAAATTTTACTCTATTTTGACACAAACAGAATTGTGAAAAATAAAGTTTTGAGTTTTTTTAAAAATGCTCATTTCAGTATAATGAGAAAGATTTTTAACTTTTTATAGAAATCAAGTACATGAATCTATAACAGAGTTTGAGAAAAGGTATATGGAGGTAACGGGGTTAGGGTTAACGGACTTAGGGTTCCAACTCCCCTTAAACAAGGGTGGGGAACTTGCAGCTTTTTTTTTGAGTTTCTTATGCGGCTTTAGTTATTCACAATTTGCATTGAAATAATATACTTGTCTTTAATATAGTAACTACAGAACCTTTAAGATTCTGCTCGTGCTACCTTTTGCCCAACTGCCGAAGTTTAATGAAAAAAGTTTCCCCACCCCTGTCTTAAAATGCACTTCAAATCTTTTTTACTTGCCATGTCATTTTCAAGGATGGATTTCTTCAATTTAGACCATAAGTTTTCTATGAGATCAGGGTCGTATTTAGCCTTTGAACCGCCCCGTCCAAAAGTAAAAAATTGCGCCCCTGTGGAACAACAATGTAAGCATTCTAAAAAAGAATATAGATGGTCTTTTTTTACATTTTTAGCTAACGTCCAAAAAACAACAGTGTAACCCAGTAATTGACCCAAATACTTATAATAACTTTTCACTTAAAATTCTTCATTTAAATAAACAGTTTACAAGAGTATAATTCGCATGAATTCCTTATTTTTACGAACTTTTAGTTCAGAGAATTCTCTAATTAATTTAGACACATCTAAACTGCGACTCAGTTCATAATCAATTCCTAATATAGCGAGGTCCGACTATCTTGTTTGAGATGTTGTTCGCAAATTGTTCTTGATTATTTTAGGTAGATTCCTTATAGGAAGTCTACCTATTGCAATGGTTCTCATGACACGACTTTCGGAAAATTTCTGCAGATCTTCATCGATCATGGCCCCTAGAACCCAAAACCACCCTTCGTTAAAAAGTTTATATATATATATAACGCTTTTTTAGTTTGGAAAAACTACGTTCCCCGGATGCAACACTTATTGGAAGAGTTGGTAAAATTCTTAGAGCAATGCTCAAGTTTGGAGCAAAATTCACACAG
>BGPR01049468.1:0-11301 GCA_013235015.1 Araneus ventricosus
GCCATTTACACGTGATAAGCCATTAATGGCGACTGGGGTAAAAAAATCAAATTATTTTCCAGGAGCCACTTCCCCTCGCTGCGCCACTGGCCACGATGACAAAACATTAGTGCGATTGTGTCACTTTTTAACGCCAAATACTATCAGAGGGCGAAAAATACCATCCTCCATGAGCCATTCACACAAGCTAAACTGCTAATGATAATGGGGGGGGGGGGACAAAAAATCATGTTATGACCCGGTCGACACTTACCCTCGCTACGCCACTGTATGACGGATGGGCGTTGCCAAAATATCCTGTTAATGTTTTCCCACCGCAGAGCATTGGCGTATCAACGTAAACAGGCCAATCTAAATAAAAATACTATATTGCACACACTACCTTTAAATAATGGTAAATTGCGTCTAATTGCCTATATGGTGTATTACGCCGATTGCGTTTAATAACTTGTCCAGGGACTGTATGTTAGTTGATATGGAAGAATTTCGTTGTAGTAGGACAGTATAGAGTAGAAAATCCGAACGAAACGAGATTATCCATATTAACGATTTAAATAAATTTAAACTTCATACAAAATATCACGTATTTCAAATTCAGAGAATCACAAGAAACCATCACCCCGCCCTACCTTAGCAAGCGTGCGGGTCTACGTGAATGACCGGCCGCCACGAATTCATCGGACACTGTGGCCACCCATTACTAGCGGCTCATGCGACAACCCCCGTTTTACTGAGGTACGACCCGTCATCGGAGATGGGCCCTAAGAGCCATACCACCATTACTGTACCCACCACAGGTGGGAACGTACTTACTTATCCGTGAAGGAGAAAACTTCTCATCCGTAAACCCGCGCCCCCAGTGGATTTGATTCAGAGGAATTCTAGATCTCTAATTTTTCTATGGAGTTGTTTTATAACATTTGGAAGGACGTTAATATTATTATATTAACGTTCCGTTTTGAAGCAACCCGAGGGCTATTTGGGGGTGGACCTCGGAATTTTCACTCGCTGTCACATGACGAGGGTGACACCTGAGATGACATTATTTTTCGTAATAGTATCTTCAGAAGTTATCCAGGAGAAACTTCAGCATTTTGCTTTATTTTTAATTAATGAAAATTCTAATTAAAATTTCCAAACCATCGCTCACAGGTGCCCATTTCTATCCTCCAAAGTATATACGTACCAAATTTGGCAGCTCTAGGTCCAACTGTCTGTCCTCTAGCGCGCAACAGACCAACACCTCCTAAATATACAAACTATATATTTTGAAGGTGTTGAGCAGACAGACACACATGCAAGCGCTTTTATAATTAGTAGAGATATACCATTAAGAAGAAAAATAAACTGCTCGTAAATTTCTCTGGATTAAGAAATTACATAAATAAGTATTAATAGAGACTGTTTATATATTTCTCCCAAGAAAATAATACTGATTTTGGAATTAATCTTTTAATTTATCTCGCTTTTAAAAAACAGTTTCCCCAATACAGTTGTTTGATCTAGAACTTGCGAAATTTCTTTATAAAATTACTTCGGGATGTCCTTTCCTTTATAAAATTGATTAATTTATTGCTATTAAAGAACGAATAATAAAGTGCTCGAATGGAAAATTTTCTTTAGATTATATCAATTTCCTAAATTAACTGAAATAAATTTTCTTTTATTGTGAACTAAAATTTAATAAAAATGTATTTCAAATTTGAATTAATAAGAAACAAAAAAACCCTCCCCGGCGGGGAATCGAACCCCGGTCTCCCGCGTGACAGGCGGGGATACTGACCACTATACTACCGAGGATGAAGACGCTTGCCGAAACCCGGGATCGAACCAGGGACCTTTAGATCTTCAGTCTAACGCTCTCCCAACTGAGCTATTTCGGCACACCATGCCGAGCGTCGGAAAGGAAGCGCTCGAAAACGAAGTCGAAAATAATCTACGAACGATCCACTGCGGTTACAAGGAAGGTGATATCAGCAGCGGGCTTATCGATGATTGTTTTGTTTGAGGGTTTATGGCGCAAGGGCTTATCAATGAAATAAATATGATAACAGAAATGCGCTTTTTTTAAAAAAACCTTTTACTGAGTTCGAAATGTTTCATGTTTGTACTTAAGGTTGGAATTTTGTGATCGATTTTTCACTTACTGTTTAATGCACTAGAGTTCTGAAATTTTGTATATTTATTGGGTCTTGATGACAATGCAATATTTTAATAATTTTAGAGCTCTCAATTATCAGTTTAAAATTTTTTTCGCAAAATTGCGTTTGCACTCGGTAGGTTTCGGTGCCGCCATCTATAGTATTTTTGAGAACTAAAATACTCGACACAGTAATTTAAATGTTTAAAATAAAAATAAGCATGTCTTATTATAGGTCTTTTTAAAGAAATTATTGTTGGAAATAAATAAAGCATAGGGTCCATTACGTACATCCTATCAGACCTTTTTCAATAAAATAATTGCTTATTTAGTTGATGCATAAAATATTTATTATACTGAATTATGACATAAATTAAGGACTAAAAGCTAGAAAATAATAAATATAAAAAAAACTTAAAAAAAAGCTTTTACCAATGCATTAAAAAAGAAAATAATAATTTTTCTCAAAAATCTGGATGTCAAAGCAAAAATCGTAAAAGCGTGAGGCGTTCCAAACTATAGGAGAGAGATATAAAACCAGAATGATTTTCATAAGACACGAAATGTTATTAAACAATCACCATATAAAATATATTATAAATGTGATTGCAATTCTAATTTACTTACAGGTTTTCTACCTGCGCCTCACGCTTTTACGATTTTTGCTTTAACCTCCAGATTTTTGAGAAAAAATAGTATTTTCTTTTTCAATGCATTGATAAAAGCGTTTTTTTTTTTAAGTTTTCATTTTATATTTATTATTTTAAATACTGTCTACAAAAGTAATCAGATGAACTAAAATAAAAAAATGTAAGGCATTTCTTTGCTTTTTTTTTTATGGAAGTGATTATTTGCAGGTACTGTACCTGTGAATAAAACGTTATTTGCAGGTATACTGTATCTACGGATTGCTTGCAGGTTGTCATATTCAATATGCTTCTGTAGAAATTTTAAAATGTTCTTTTTGTACTTGAAACGTTCTTTTTGTGTTTATGAGATTATTAAAAGTAATATTAATGCTACTTTTGTGAGAATTTTCAGTATCTCATCGGAGACATACGACGTTTTTCCACATTTAATTTGGTTTGATAGCTGATTTCTAATTCATTTGATTGAATTTGGTAGAGAAAATATCTTTACTAATTTTTTTTTCAATCATGAAATTTAACCTCATGACAAACTATTAATAAAAACCAAATTTCCGATCCTAATGAGCTCCAAAGACGTGAAAGATGTCTTACGAAATCTTAAACTTCCCTTTGTAGTTGACGGAAACCCAAAAGTCAATAGTTTGAATCTGTTATAATCCCATTTACAAAATGCAAATCTACATTGAAGAAAATGCAGAATTAACCGTCGTTCAAAAATTTAACAAATGGTGAGAAGCTAAAGAAAGCAACTAAATGACCCCGTACCTCGTCACGTCACGGTCGAGCGACCTGTTTCTGACTGAAGGGTCATCCGGTTCGAATCCGGCCAGCAAGTTGAGAGCAGTTTTTTACTGTACTCGCAACTACTTAAATAATCTACTTAAGCATTTGAAGTTTCACTAATTATGTTTAAAACTGATGTCTATAATTTAATGTTTTATTAGAATTTGCTCTTATTTTCTAATCCTTATTAATTTTCAAGCATATTTTAAATAACTATATTCTTACTCCCTTTCAGCTACTCAGTGCTTGCATGTGATTTAAATTAAAAAATATATGAATATTTGCTTCGAGGTCTCTTCAGTTACTCCTACAGAAGAATAATAAATTGAACAGAATGTACACTGCCTAATAAATAACCTTTTATCCAAAGATACAGTACCTACTAATCCCATAATCCAAAAATAGGTATAATTCGATAATAAACAGCATATCTCTACTTCAGTTTTTAACAATGGCTTAAAAACAAACTATTAAATATTTGTAGAAATGAAGAAAAGGTTTGAATGTAAGTCCAGCAATGAGAAATATTGTCTAGAATTATATTTAAACGTCTTTTTTAAATTATTAAGATTGGAGAAAAAATTCACGACCACTCAATATTTATTCAAACCAGTAAATAACATTTTATCCGCAGATATTTTAATCGTTGAAACTAATTCCACTTGTTCTGGTATAACTAAGTCCATGAGTCAAGAACTCAAAAAGTAAGCCAAAAGCACGTTCCTCAGGCTATCACCCTCCCAAGTACTGACCGCGTCCGGTGCTACTTAAGTTGGGTGATCGGACAAAAACCGGACGTTGGCGCGCTGTACCTGCAACCGCAATACGTTTCATCCAAAGGTACTGTACCTGCAAATATTGTTTTATTCGCAGGTACAGTATCTGGTAATAACGCTATCCTTTTTTTATAGTGGAGTTGCATCTACAGTCGGAATTTTTTTTTTTTCCATCGTTATTTACAGGGCCGTCTTAACAAATTTTGGCTGCCTCAGCTAGAGTAATTTGGTGCTCCATCCGAACCGTAACAAGTGATTTGAGAGCCTGTGGCCCAACCAAAATACTCATCTAATGCAATAATTGAGGACCAAAAAGAAAAAAAAATGTAACACATGTTCTCTGATTAATGCTTTATAATTTTCCAAATCAGCGTCTTTTCAAAACAGGATTTTACAAGTAAGCTTCCGTATTCTAGGTAACTCCTATTACTCGCATAATTTAGGATTTTTCTCTCTATGAATATTTTTTGAAATGATATATACATGCTTATTTAACACTACATAATCGATTACTGTCTAGCTTCAACCCTTAATCATTTTTTTATTTTTAACATATTAAAAATTTTATTTAAATACGCTTTTGGTTCAAAATTAAAATAAAATCAGTATTATAAACTTTTAGGCGCCTTTGGATCAATGGCGGCTCATCAGCTCAGAAATTCAAATTTCAAAAATGTTGGACCTCTTCTCCTAAGCTGAAAGCTGTAGGCCCATGTTAATGTACTACTACTTCTTGTAAGGTATTATTTGTAAGACGTGTGATATTATATAGGGGAAAATCGGGTAAGATGACGAATTGGATTTTTCTCGAAAATTTCCCTAGATGAATGCCCCGATTTTGCATCATCCGAGACCTGTAGCGACCAGCTACCCGTGTGACACCAAAAGATTCCACCCCGTTATTAGTGTGATTCACAGTACGTGGCAATGTGTTTTTGAGTTGTTCCTACGCAACTTTTGGTTGTTGCTTGGTAAGGTATAGCGTCACGGAGTAAATATTTTTGATTTATATATGTGATATTCGCAAAGAGCTAATCAAAACGTTTTCAATGATGTATTATTTTAATTTTTTTTGATAAGCTGATATCCTTCAATTTTTTTTTAAAATAAAAAGGCAAAGTAGGGTAAGATGACGAACCGCTCCGCGTTAATTTATGAGCTCGTCGTGCTACCTGACTGCCACTTACCCTTCCTGCAACTCACAGCCACTCCAGTGAAAAATGAGCATCTCATTAAAAAAGAAGATAGGGGAAAAAGAAGATAAACGAAAACTGTGACAGCTGAAGGAGGTTGAAGTTAATAAGACTAAACGCAACAAACCTGCTAAAAATTCTACAAAAATGGAAGAAAGTAACTAAGCGACACCTCGAATTCTAATGTTCTGAATCTGAAGACTCAATTCATTCATTCGAATTTCCTTACGTTGACGCTCATGACAATCTGGACCTAGAGAACCTCGATGAAGAGTAAATCGTATGCAATGAGCAAGGAAAAACGGAATTGGAATTCCAGTGTTTCATGTGCAAGCTCTGGCCCCATTCCACCTGCACTCGCTGGGACAAAATCCAAGCCCATGGCGATGCGGCTTTCGTAATTAATTTCATTTCTTCAGGTTTGAATCTCAAATTTCGATTCATAATATTTCATTTGTTTTTTGCTGTTACTTCAATCCCGTTATGTTTGTTTTCTGTTATGCGCAATTTGTTATGATAAAGAGGTGATCTCATCAGTTTTAAATAGTTTTTGACAGCGTATGGATGCTGAATTAAATTATTGTCTCAGTTCGTCATCTTACCCAACACCGTTCGTCATCTTCCCCGCACAGTCCGGTATATATAAGATGAAGAAAATTACTTTTTTTTCTAAAATGAAATGCTGGGGTCTCAAATTTGAAAATAAAAATTTAAAATAAAATATAACCTTAAAAGAAAGAGTTGAAGAAAATTGTGCTGAAACAATAATCCTCCAGCAACGAATATTGAGGGCAGGAAAAATCCCCAAAGCTTACGGTCGCCACCTTACCCGACTTTCCCCTACAGTTTTGTGTTTAATATCACTGTTTCTTTATTTCATTATGATCTTATGGCGTGTACAATTTTTTTCGTAAATGGTCCGACGGATAATCCGAACAATTTTTGGTCCGACGGATACAATTTTTTTCGTAAATGGTGTGTCGGATATCCGAAAAATCAGATATCCGACACACCCCAGACTCCAATTGTATCGGATAATCGATACTTAATTGCACTTAATAATACAGTCACAGTTATAGTTAAATACATGTTCCAATTCAATATTTGTCCAAGGGCGCGAAAGTCTGAAGCACAAATGACAATTTCGTTTGATGGACAAGCGCCCTATTGTTGTGCCGTCCCCAGGCTATAGTCTAGGGTAATGAATGTTAATGATGAAACCGGGCTTGTTTGGCGCGGTGCCCTAGTTAGGCAGTCTCAGGGGCTCGAGAACCGATTCCCCCAAAGATTCGCCGTGTACACAGATCTGGAGCTCGTTAATGCGTCATTGTCCCACTGGTGTGGTGTGGAAGTTTAGAGAAGGGGTGCCGGCTCAGGTCTCGTCCCGATAAACTGGACACGATGGCCGAATGACGTCCCAATCTATTCCTGATGTACTTCAATTCAGAACATTAATATAACTAAATATCATTTAAATTTAATGCGCAGATAAATGACGAGCGTATAAATTAAGATACCATATTTTTAAGTAAAATAAGTTTTTGAAGATTGTTAGTAAATTAAGATCACTTACATTTGGTTCCACTTAAGAGTTTTTAGAAATTTTTCAGAAAAATATGAGAGAGATTTCGTGAGCAACTGATATTCTTTTCTTTTTTTTTTTTTTTTTTTGTCTATTTCTTAGCAAATTTAAAAGTTTGGGAATGGTGTCTTAATCTTAATTAATTATACTTAAATTTTGATAAATATTTTCGAAATTACTGAGACAGAATCGAAGTTAATTATTCAGAATTAAAGACCACAATGGTTGAAGAAAATAAGGCAATAATAGTTATGGTTCTTATAACTTAGTTGGCAACGCATCAAAAGCTTGTATATAGTTCTTGGACGCTATAATGTAAACTGAAAGCAAAGAAAGAAATAATTTTACCAAGGAACTTCAAATTTTAAAAGAACAGTAACAAATTATATACTGATGGAAATAGTGTGTGTAAAGCAGTGGCGCACATTTTATGTTTGTGTCTTCATGTCGCAATAAACTCAAAAATGTTCTGTATTCGCGGCGCCCGCCCCCCCTCAATCTGAAGCTGGTATTGTTTAGCAACGGATTCGGAAACCCTCCGGGCTTTTGCGCATGCGCCGGGTGGAGTTATTTTAATCAGAATGGGGGGGGGGACGTGAAGAATGGAAGGGTGATGTTTACATTGTACTGAGCGTGATCTCACAAAGAACCCCGGAAATGCGCTCATATGACTCATTGCCTGACACCCTTTTCTGGTGTAAAATCGTCCAAAAGTGGTAGTCTCGAAATCCGTTGCTAGACAATTTATCAGCACTTATTATTTCCCCCCCTTGCAGCGCCACTGGGCGAATATTATTTTGCACTTTTTTTTTAACGTCCGTTCATTACCATTAGCTTCGATAACTTGTGTCTAAGATTTATGATATTAGATAACTATAGACGTTGGTTGCCTTTCATATATTACACTGGAATAAGAAGAAAACTTTTCATTTGTCAAGAAAATTTTATGGTTTGAGGGGTAGGTATCTTGAGAACAGTTTCAAGACTAATTTACTTTTTATGAATTGGCTCTAGTTTTGAGATGTACATATTGTCAACACTTTCAATCCCGCATCTGTGGTAGTGTGGGCCGAAAAAGTTAACATTTTTTCTTATCACTGTGGCAGATTGCGAACTGGTGAGAGAATAAAACAGGGAAAATTAATTAAATTGATTGATATCTGTCGCCTCAGATGAACCTTAAAGTCTAAAATGTGGCAGAAATTAGGCTGTTTTTTTGTTCATTTCTTAATCTCTTTATTATAGCGTTAGCTTTTAAGGTACTCAACTTCTTAAGGTAATAAATTTTATTTTCATCAAATCTATCTATAACTATACAGATTCCTTTCAAAGTTGTGAAAAAAAAATGTGAAACTAATTTTGGTTTCTAATCAACATCATATTTTCCACGCTAATTTTGTCGATTGGATGTAGCAGGCCAATATATATACGCAACAAAAGTGAAATAAAAAAAAGAGAACTATAACCCATTGCCACAAATTACATTTAAAGTTACAAATGAAAAATAAATATAAACCGAGAGGGTGACATGATAAGTCCCAGTTCTACTCTGTACACTTCAGTTTATTTTCTTTGTTTAGGTACCACTTGCAAAACTAAGCTCCAGACTGGAATATTATTTTGTTAGTTCAGAACGTATGCCAAGAAAGTAACAGCAATTGTAACACACATTTAAAAGACTTCGGCTGTCAGGATATCAAGTAATGGACAAAGAATGTCAAAGGGATATCTTTGTTCAAATATCTTGTTCAAAGTAATAAAGATATCAAGGGATATATATACATAACAAAGTGAAATAAAAAAAAAAGAGAACTACAACATTGCCTAAATTACATTTTAAAGTTACAAATGAAAAAATAAATACAAACCGAGGATGACGCAGTGAAGTCCCATGCCGGATTCTACTAATATTTTACTTCAGTCCTTTTTTTCCTTAAGTTCAATTAGTTTGTTGCCTTTTTTAGATACAAAGGAAGACGTTATTTAAGTTCCAAAAAAATCAAATTTATTTATTTTCTTTGTTTGGGAACACTTGCAAAACTAAGCTCCAAGACTAGAATGTATTTGTGTTAGTTCAGAACGTTTTGGAGTGGTGCATTTATGTTACTACTGAAAATATAATTTTCACTTTATCTCGAAACTAAATCTGACAAAAGAGATACCGGATTCGGAACACCATGCCACAGTTAACCTAAAACCCTGGAATATTTTTGGCAAAAAAATCAGTGTTGACAAGATGTTATTATTTATTTGATAAACAAAGATTACGAACATGATAACTTTTGATTAATTCTAATAATATTAAATACATTTCAGCAACGGATTCCTAGACAACCACTTTTGGACGATTTTACGCAGGAAGGGGTATCAGGCAATAGGTCATATAGGCGCATTTCAGGTTCTGATTTTAGATCACGCTCAGTAAAATGTAAACATCACCCTATGATTGCTTATTTCCCCTGTTTCAGAGAAAACATGGCGTACACCAAGGCGCGGTGTTTCTGAATCCGTTGCTTAAACAATAACTCTTCTTCTTTTTCCTTTTTTATTCGTGCTTTGCAAGAGCAATGGAAACATTTAAAGAAAAGAATATTTAAGGAACTAATATCGTTTAGGCTGAAAACGGTTCATTATTTATTTATTTACTTTCTTTATTTTAAGTGAGTTATTCTTGACCATTACAAACAATGGATAATATGAAGTGATTTAAGATTAAGATTTATTTATTTATTTAGATCGGGTAAGTCCTACGTTTGTTATAAACGTTTTATACATTTATTTATTTGTGTGAGTCTCATTTACACTGAATCAGAAACATAAAATTTAGAGTTATTGCTGTTGTGTATTATGCGAGATTTTTTTTCTCTCGTTTAAGAAACTAGTTGAATTTAAACACCTTCATTTTGTATCTTTCTCTAACGATCGTCTATAATGTTTACGGAAAGGTTTGACATAACTAATAATTTTGCACACAGTTTCCCATTTACAGACAACCTTTATTTATACGTCATTTCTATACATTGATTTGCGGTTGTACAATTAATTAGCAGAGAGCGTGTTACACTTCTGAAGAATAAGGATCTGAAACTTGCCTACGTTTTACGTGTTTTTTATATATCAGACATCCACAGTCGCAATAAAAAATTACATGAGATATTCTAACTTTATTTTACATGTTTTTTATATAAAGGAACATCCGCGGTACATAAAGAACTGGAACATTCTAACTTTATTTTACGTGTTTTTTATATAATGAACATCCAGAGTACTATAAAGAGCCATAGAATATTCTAGCACATTTTACGATACTATAAAAGAACATCCGCAGTACATAAATAACATGGAATATTCTGTCTCCAATTCTCAGCATACACACTTTCGCTTGAAACACCTCTTTCAGGACTAATCAATACATCCATCTTGAATCTAGAGCCGAAGAGCAACAATCCTCTTTCGACAAGGAAAACCATCTCTGCCAAGAAGATTAATGTGGAAAATTCAGATAGGTACCTATGACCGAGTCGACAAACACTCTTCGATTTCTGGCAAGCTTTATTATGTTTTCCCATTTCCCAGGCATAAGACAGCGGGTGTGTGTGGGAAGAAAACCTTTTCACTGGAAGGCCATAAAAGGATACACGGGTGTCTCCAGATAGAAAAGAGTATCAAACTGCGGCTATGGAAGTTTAAAGGGACCACTTGCTGAGTTGTTTCTCCAGGTAGTGAATGAAACCACTTGCTGGAATATCTGTCGGTTGCTGTTAGTGATATTGATGATGGTTCTATTTGGTTGGATTAAGATTAATGAACTTCAGAGACGAGCTATTAATATGGAATTTCAGGTTTTGCCGTATTTTAAAATCTCTTTCTCTGTTTTTTCTTCTTCTTTTTGGTTTCATGTCCAAAACCTGTAAAGCTCATAATTAGAGACTGACTGTGGCCTGATTATCTACTTTGCACCTTTGAACATAAAATTTTCAGCATTTTCTGTTAATTTCTTATTGGTTAAAATAGGAACAAGCATAATTAAAGCCATTCAATAATAATAATGAAATTATTTAAAGTAAAAATTTGACCTTTTTGTTTACTCCCAGAGTGGTAAAAATCGGTAGCTTTTACCTCGATGTTTGCGTCGTGTACAAGACGCTATCCATTAGGGAAATAGCAATACGTAGCT
>BGPR01049469.1:0-11300 GCA_013235015.1 Araneus ventricosus
TTGACTTTTCTGATTTGAAAGCTCGAGCTCTCTTATAAAATTTGTCAGAATGGCATCAAACCAATTGATGACCAACAGAAAAATCATTCGTCAAATCTTTACGAAAAACGGATGATTTTCTAGAAACATCCAACCTTATCAACAAATGCATGTAATAAGAAAATTTAAGTATTAAAACTTCTACTTATAGCAAAACCAAAATCTGGATAAAGATAGGAGTTTTATTTGAAACTCTAAGCATTTAAGATTAAAAATAGCTTGTGAGCCTGGCGAAAATTTAGAATCTAACTATCCGGTAAGTAAAGCTCAATTTTTTGGTATAGCTAATGACCTATAAATCATTGGAAATTAACAAAAATTAATATAACAAGATACTAAATAGTAACATATATAAAAACTTTGATAAAATATAGGGGGAGCTATTATGAGCAAAGGATGCTCAGGTTTTTCTTTGCAACTCCTCGTGAGGGTCAAGACAGATTTTCTCTTGCAGAATGTCAATCTTGCCAAATCACGTTATTTCACATTTCAAAAGATTTCCTACTAGCGCGGATTTTGGAGGATTGTTCAAATTCCCATGCATTGCTCAACTTATTCCGAGCTGTCCAGATCAATGATCTCAGACAAATTTGTATGGCGGGTTAACAAACAAGCTTGTTCATTCATCGATTGATTCAGATCTCAACTATTTTTACCTCTCAGGGTAGATGTGTAGATGCCGATTCCATCGATGGAAATAACTATTTATGACTTTTTATTTAGGTCTTTTTTCCTTTCATATCTCTAGCCGACAATAAAAATGTGTAGAAACTGAGAAATTTAATTGCTGATACTACAAAACCCACATTATTCGGCTTAAATTTTAAACATTTAGGTAATATTTTTTCGGTTTCATCCTTGACAAATCGACTACCCAGGAACTACAAAAATATCTCTGTTCGTTTGGAGTACCCAGGAGAATGCTGGACTATTTAACGGAATTCTTTCGAAGGAAGGTCGATCCGAACTCTTTGTTCACTTAAAGTTCAATCTAATATTCGTGCCCTTCAACTTCTTGGGTGCGGTGGAAGTTCTCTCCGTGACTTCTTTGATGCAATTCTAGCTTTGCATCTATTTTCCTTGTTTCTTGAAAACTGATGGCTTTCTATGACCTTTTTACCCATACTTATAATACACATATTCCAGTAGTAAGGAAATTTTTCGAGATTTACCTCCAACCAGGAAATCACTACCAATTGGGAACAAAATTCAAAGAGTTACAAAAATTTCCTCAAAGATGTCATGAAAAATGTTAAAGTACTATAAACGATAACTCAACAATTAAATAAACCAAGTTCCTATGTTTTACAGATACAACATACACGATGATTCTTCACTCAAATCAGTAAGCTTTCGCGATTCTCGAGGAATTTTTTTGTAAAACAATAATATTGCTTTTAAAGATATAAAGAATTTTGGTTATCAAAGTAGAGTAAAAGACATCCATTCCGGTAGTAAAAACGCCTCTAGAAAGTGACTGAATTTTTCCTATTTAGAAAGTTATTTTATAGCATGAATTAACATGCATTTTCTTTCATTAAACTTAGGCAATCATTGGTTCGTAGGTCATTATACAAATGAGAAAATTCTCATGAATCCTTTCTCTTCAAAACAATGCTGTTAACTCTCATCTACCGTATTTTTCTGATACCGTCTTAAATTATATATCAGTGATCTGAGAACTGTAGCGACACATCCTTTGTCAAAAAATGTACGAATACTCCTGTTGTGGGCGAGGACCGAACTACACCACACTAAAGACAACTGTAAAGCACGAAGCTTTTTACTTCAACGTGGGACGCGGTGTCCTAGAGTTAAAATCTTAGCTTGGAGTTCGGAGGCTTCGAGGTAGGAAACCCGATTCCATAGAAGAAACGCTATGTAAGTGAACCCAGTGATTGTTTCAATTCGTCGAGGTCAGCCGTCCTCATGATGAAGTGTCACGGAGCTTTCGAAAGTGAGGTGCCGCCTCAAATGTCGTCCTCATCAGCTGGCCATGGTTCAAAATTGTGAGTTCCGGTCCAGTAAAACACTCGCGTTGCTTAAAAACGGGATGCTAATATAAATAACTACCACTTCTTATAATTTCATCAGTACGCTTTAGAATTTGCACAGCTTCTCTATCACTTTTCTCATAAAATTGGGGCAACAGATATCTATAAGATTTTTCTATTTTAGTTCCTTATGTCCTGTGTTCCCACTGTGAATTATGTGCATTTGGTGATTCAGTGTTCCACTTCAAATCATAAATCAAATATTAATAAAGAAAACAGATTTAACGAACTTCCAACAGAGATTAAATCCCAGTGCTTGTTAATTTTATTACGGAGTTTCAAATCCATCCTGAATGCCCAACGAATTCATGTCGTTTTTCATTATTCCTTCATAAATGTTTTGAATTTATTTCAAAACTATTTGAAAAGTCATTTCATAAAACATTTATGAAGATGTAACATGACAGTAGAAGAAGTAAATATTGAAACAATGTTTTAATTGAAGAAGCTTAAGAAGCTGGAAGCGATAAAGCAAGGAATTAATGCAGATACGAGTTTGGATGTGTCTCTGGTGATTCTGAAAGTTTTTTCCGACATTTTCAATACAAATGAAGATGGATCTCTTTACTCGATTGATTTACCGTTTTAAGATAAAATAAATTAATGCAATTAATTGCATTAATCTCTGCGATTTTTTATAACTAATGGAGTATAAACCAAGTGTGAGATAAATTAAATTCGGTTTGTCCGATATTAATTAATGAAAGTGAGAAATCTTTCATGAACGTCACATTTCCGCGTCATAGTGCGCAACGAACACTGAACGTATTAATTATGTTTCGTTTAATTCGGCATCAACAGGGCTTACAGAA
Organism: Araneus ventricosus; assembly: GCA_013235015.1. Lineage (NCBI taxonomy): Eukaryota > Metazoa > Arthropoda > Arachnida > Araneae > Araneidae > Araneus > Araneus ventricosus. Next base: position 2,906 of record BGPR01049469.1, read on the forward strand.
ACTGAACAATTTTCAAATCGGCATAAATGCAGGTTTTATTGCATTGGTATTAGTTTTTCTTGCTTTTATAAATTTTTATTAGAAAAGAAATATCAGAATTTTGAGAAAATATTAGGCAGGGGCTTCAGACTCCATTTACGACTATAGCAATCTAAACATATATCACTTTAATAAAACGTTTACATTTTAGAAATTTTATCTACGGAAATTTAGTTTTCCGGTGTTTTTTAAAGGCCATTCGTACAAAATTTGGCGTCAAACATGAACAACTGTTTTTAAATCGAGTTGACCACTTTCAGTCGTACAGAAAATTAAAGGATATTTCAGAAATGAAACAACAGTCATTTGAGGAAAATATTTATTAGATGTAAATTTCATGCTGGTGCACTTTATATAAAATTTATAAAAAGCTAGACAAAATTGCGATTCATTTTGTGTAAATTAAAACATGTATTATATATTTAAAATATTTCAAAAAATTTCAAATTCAACGTAACTAATAACTTGATTTTCGTATGATTTAGCCTTCTGAACAAATTTACTCGCTTTCATTTACAAACAGAAAATATGACGGTTAAGAATGGTGCACGATTCGAATATTAAAAAAAAGTCAAAATATATCAATGATATCAAAATACACTAAATACCAATAAATGCCCACATAAAAGTACACCGGAAATGGAATTCCATTCCAATTTCCGTCCATTATATGATCACTGAAAATGAATATTTATCTTATCAAATAATAATCTTAATAAAAATCATATTTTCAAGTATCTAAGACATAAGAAAAAAAACTAGAATTGAGTCCCCGTTAAGTTATTTAGTTAAGAACAGCTCGTTGAGATTCCCTTTCAAACTTAAAAATTGTTTTATGAGGTCGTTGAATAAAGTTAACTTTTCATTATAAACATTCCTATCATGTATGTTGAGGTTACTGGTGTCCGTGAAGGCGATTCCACATATTGGACATTTATAAGGTTTCTCTTCGGTAAGTGTCCGTCTATGCTTGTCCAGACCACTATTCGTAGTGCATTTTTCCTTACACATAACGGAAGAATAGGACTTCTCTCCAGTATGAGTCAGGCTATGTTTGTTCAGGTCACCTTACGTAGTGCATTTTTTCTCATACATATGGCAAGCACAGGGCTTCTTTCCGGTATAAGTTCGTCGATGTGTGTTCTGATTCCCTTGCATAGTGCATTCCTTCTCACACATATCGCAAGTAAAAGGCTTCTCACCTGTACGAGAAGTATAAAGGACAAAGACTTGAAAGAAATGTGCAAAGAAAAACAGTTTCCAGTACTAACTTTCGAGAAATTTCCATGTCACACGCAATCTGTTGAACGATGTGTTGAACTAATATCTGAAGCTGTAATGAATGTATGTGGTGAGACTGCAAGAAATGGATATGTCTGTGCCAAACTTCAAGTAAGGAACGAACTTCCAACGTTTAACAACAAGGGACAATATTATTCAAACACCTAATATTCAATACGCATGAGGTATTATTATAAACATTTCAAATTTGTAGATTTTTGTTCTGATCTGTATTCTATCTGCATGTAATTCAAGAAATATGCTAGTATTAATTTAGTAAAAAAATTGAATAAAAAGTTAAATTACGTAATAATTACAGAACTATTTTTATTTTTATTTAATTAATCAATTAATGTCAATTCTAATTTCGAAAAATAATTTTCATGGTTATTTTTTTAGAAAACCATATTTTTTTAAATTTTTCTTCAATTTTTCAAGTCATAGTAACATTTTCATTGTATGCCGGTAAAAAGTTAAGAATTCTTTTCAAAATATATTTTTTCACAAAAAAACTATTTCTCTCTTTTTTCTTATTTTTCAATGTCAAAGGGGCACGGCTAAATATTGAGCAATATTCAAGAAAGTTTTTGTGAGTTTTAACTGGCCAATTACGCAACTATTGCGCATTATGCCAAAATCAATTTCGAAAAAAAAATTTTTATAGCATATTTCGGCCCACGCTAGTGACCACTTGTTTTAAGTTAAAGAGTCTCTTGGGGCAGATTGATACAATTCACTCCGGGGCACATTGATACGCGTCTTCTGTGTGAATCAATATGCCTCAACCTCAATTACATCGTATAATCGTCTTCAGAAATGAAAAAAGCGTAAAAATTAACTATCTAAGAGAAACACGTAATTAAGTATTCATTTAAACAATGAAAATGGTTTGATTTCATTGAAAAAATGAAAAGTATTGTTGTGAATTAAGTTTAAAAAATTTTTTCACGAATTTATAAAAATTGGAGAAAAATTTGTATTAAACTTAATTTAATATCATCAAAAAGAAAATTGTTTGGATTTTCAGATGGTGTGAAAATTATTTTTATGCTAAAATTTTTTCGTAAGTCATCAAGGAATAACGCGAAGATTTCCCTTAATTTTTAATTAAAATTTTCAAAAACGGCTTCGAGGTACACATTACATCTTTTCACAAACAAAACCAACCAAAACACAAGTGAATTTCAGAAACTAATAATAATGAAAAGGAATTTCCTACGACATTTTGTAGAATAAAATACAACATTCTCCAGCGCAAAGTGTTGCAGCCTCAAGTGAAAACATCAATTTCCTTTTATTTTTATCAGCATTAAGGCTTTCATCTATAAGTTGTAAATTGATATAATAAAAATTTCAGTATGTATCCTATTGGCAACAAAAGGCATTAAAGCTTCAGTCTTATTCTCATCATTCAATTTAGAAGACAAAATTGAGTATTTTGCTAAAAGGCAACATTGGGCATTTAAGGGTAAATAAGATGCCACATTTTTTTCGGTCGTTTATTGTTATTTCCATTCATATAAGAATGGAAACATGAGATACATACGTACTTCCAACGGATTTTTGTCCTTTCAATTAATTGATATTTGAGGACCAATTTTTTAAAAATAATTATTTAATCAAACTTTCTATGCGGAATTTTATTAAATATTTTTTCCAATGAAGTTAATAAGCCCCCAAAAAACTAAATTGGCTATTTTGGAGGTTCTTTTTCTCTCAGAGGTATTTAAACCAAAGCGTGGAACTTAATTGTCCTATAACCAAAACAATGTTATCTAGTAAGAGCTACTTTTTATTATGAATTGTCTTGTGATGTATGTTACGAGTACAGACATGGATCCGGATATGCCTTGTAAGAGAGGTTTGCTAAGTAAATAACTTAATAATGTGACGGGTTTCTCCTCCGTATGTGTTCTACGAAGCCTCAGTAGACTATATTTTCGAGAGAAACATTTTACACACATCACATACAAAGTTTTGTTTGTGTACGTCTTTTCTTTGAGACTTGGAGAGGATTCCTGATGGCAAAGAGACGAAAACTGCATCTGCAGAAAAAGAATGTGGCCGCCCATCTTGGAGGACGCAATTTTTTTTCCTGACCGAATTGGATCGGCAAGTTTTCTAGTCCATCTACTGATGACAATTTTACTTAATTTTTAATCAGATTGAAACGAATTTTGGAATATATATATATTGAATTGGGGAATAACAGTCTTTGTTGATAAAAATTACTAAAACTCGTATCTCTCAGAGGTACAATCCAAGAACTAAATCTGCATCAGGAAAAGAAACGTGTTGTTTATAATTTCTGACAATTTCACCTCTCGAATAATAACTGATTTGAGTTGCATTTGTACATGAATTTCCTTCTGCGATAGGACAGTATTTCTATCACTTCCTATTCTTCCGTGTGTAAAATCAGAATCTACTGCAAAATTCGTTGTTTGTGGAAGATTTATTAAATCTAATAGGCTTTCTTCCTCACCTTGAGTAGAATCCGACGATCTGTCATTATATTAAGTGAAACCGGATTCCTGGTTTTGTCCTGATTAAAGTTATGGAAAAACCCAGTGCTGTATTTTCGGTCCAACTGTTCAATTTCGCGGCGAACTGATTTTTCGAAATTTTTTATAATCAATCTGCGGAAAAGCTAAACTAGAGTATTCGAAATTAACAGTCGAGTAATCCAAGGGATTGCAATCTGGATTCACAGTCGTTTTTAATGCATTTTCAGATTCCTCGAGGTTTCTCGCGATGCATCCGGCGTCCTCTGCTTCCTCTCAAAAACAATAACACTCTCCGTTAGAGGTGGGAATCTTCTACAGAAGGGACACTTTTTCGATCCATAACACGAAAACTTCATGTTAAGTGAAAAAATTTAAAAAGCTACTTATCAGCAGTGAAAATAAGCCAGCCTCTACGTTCCCTTCAGTAGAGGATGGCTTATTTTCACTGCTTATGTAGTCTTATATTATCACGTGTAAGCATTTGTAATTCCTTATGCCACCTACAAAGCACAATAACAAACACTTTTTTAATAATATTGCAATAGAGGCATCTCCTGCATAGTTTTCGCTTGGAAGAGACCTTCAGATAGCATTTTGAGAGATTCACGACTCGTAACGAGTATTTCTTCTTCAACACGTTAATTACCCAATAAATCGAATACTGTCCATACCTACTATCTAATCAGATGACCACTCCTCTACTGTACTTAAGAGATAGCAGAGAAGTAGTAATCTAATTAGATATATTATTCAAATATCATTCGCGAGTCGTGGTGACTAACGTGCAAAATTCTCAAAAAAATTCTTATCATAATGATATGCAAATACTACAATGCCCTGGCTTAGACCGAGCAGGAAATTTGCGATACATCCTACTTCAGATTGAACAATTCTTATTGTACAAATTTTTAGAGACGGGAAACAGTTTAACTGAACAGCTTAACGACAATAAGTCTAATTTTTTAATAAACAGTTCGTGAAGAAGTTCTTACAATGTGCCGTCAATATCTTCATTATTTATCAAGTCTTTTAAATTTATTCCTTGCCACCAACTAGACCATTTTTTTCTGAATGAGGTCTAAATTTCGCATTCGTTAATTTCGTGAAGCACAGATACTTTTTCGTAGCCACATAGCGACGTTTTTCCGAAGAATCTAGCCTGATGTTCTCTAAAAACTCCATTACTATCATAATGATAAGATATTTGGAATATACTTCAATAAATTATGTGACTACAAAAGAGTATAAAAACTGGAATGCCCTTTCAAGACCCGAACATTTCTGCAATAATATATTTTTGCTTTTTTTCTGTGCTGATCGGAAACCTTTGAACGGAACCCATTCTGAGCATGAAAATGGCGCGTCCACTCGAACTTGCCAAATCTATTGAATAAATATGAATTAATAATTAACTTGAACGAGGGAATCTTTAATGTTGCAGTTACAACTACGATTCGTTCGCTCCCCGTGAGGATCTTGAGTTCACAATTTACCCCGGAATCTAGTGCTGGAACAATGAGGTACAAATAGCTATTAGATTTGTATTATTGAATGAAGGACGACTAAACTTTAAGTTAAAATATGTAATCACTATATACAATAAATAACAGCCACAGAATTAAACATCAATAAAAACTGCAGTTTGCAGTAAAGATAAAGTAAGTAGAAGGTATATGAAGATCGTGGAAAAATACCAGCGCACCAACAGCAAAAAAGAAATGTCGTCCAAGCCAGTGAGAGCAGCAAGTAAATCCTAGTACACCAATTCCAATATGGACTTAAATATCACAAAATCATGAATAAGTAGTGCCGCCAAATTAAGTTTGCAGATAAACAGTAAAATACATTAATATCAAACATAGTGATCAAGGCAATAGGATGCGGAACACTGTAAAAGATCATTCAGGAAATGAGTAGTTCTGGCGCTGTTGCTGTGTGCATGATTAACTTTTTAAATTAATAGGCCTATTACGAAATTATTTATGTTATATGTTATTATTTTCAAGAAAAATTATAACATATAACGGAAAAGAATATTACCACAAGGAAATACAATTTATTATATTTAAAAATTAACTTATAAGTATTTCATTAATCTTTTAAATCGAGCAAAAATGTTTCTTGCTTAGTTCACATAGCTGTCCTAACTACTATTACTACGCCACATCACATCCCCGTTCCTAGAGTGTTTATCTCCACAGCTGTTGCTGTATCTTAAAACCATATTTTGAAATATCTAAGAGGTAATAAGTTAAAAACTAGAATTGTGTCCCCGTTATGTTTAATTAAGAACAGCTCATGAAGAATTTTTAAAAATTCAAAAATTGCTTTACAAGATTGTTGAACAAAGTTTGATTTTTTATGGACATTCAGGAAATGCTTGTTGAGACTACTGCTATCCCTGAATGCTTTTTCTCATATTGAGCATATATAAGGTATGAGTCCAGATATGTTTGTACAGGTGCCATTTGTGTAGTGCATTTGTTCTTGCACATATCGCAAGAATGAGCCCCTTACCGGTTTGAACTTTGAAATTAGTGGTTTAACAGTGCGAAGAACTCCATTCATTATTTTTTAAAAACATTAAAATTTTCTATAATATAAAATTCATCGATATAATTTGAATAAAAACAGAATTTTCGTGTGACACAGCACTCAAATATATTTTAGTCTATTCCCTTAACAAAGAATTAATGCAATGATAGAATAATTAGATAAATTTATAGAATTCTATATTTATCTTAAGAATAAATACATGAAACAAAAAAATGAAGATATAAATATACACTCCAATTTGAAAATTAAATTTGAAATTTTCATTTACTAATCAAAATCTAAAATTAAAATTTTGATATCACATTATAATCTTAGTAAAATCTACATCTAAAATCGTTGAAAGGTAATAAAATAATCGATTCATTTTAAATTATTAAATTGAATATGTCTAAATGGATATTCCATTTAAAAACTTATCTGTAAGTTTCTCCAATAAGATTTACTTCTTATTATGCACATTCTTGTAATATACAATAAGATTAATGATAAAATCAAGATTTATCAACGATATTTAAATACAATCAAAACCAACAAATAAGCACATAAAAATACACTTCAGTTGAAATGTTCCAATTCCAGTTAATTATTATCACTAAAATTGAATATTTATCATATCAAATAATAATCTTCAGCAACAGTTTCATAACTTAGGTGACGGTTTTCGATCGTATGATGCTGGTAAATAAAATCAGCTTGTAAAATTACTATTTTGTTGCACTTTTATATCAATTATATAAAAATTTTACAAAATTACAATTTATACTATTTGCAATATAACTCTTTATATCTACTTAAAATATTTAAAAAAAACATTAAATTACTGCTTGACAAGTAAAAATAAGTATTAACCGATTTTTAAATAATCGATTTTTATATGATACAGACCTCTGAATATATTGTTTCATATGTTTCCTTAAACAAACAATTATTAATTAAGTGTTAACGAATCGTGAAAGTTTTGAGTATCATAAAAAAATCAAGATCTAAGCTTGATATTAAGATACAATAAACAATAAAAAATACACACACTCAAAACAAATATACTTTAGTTGGAATAATCCAATGTGTCCATCCATTATACGATCAAATGAAAGTTTATTTTATCATTTAATAACCTTAATAAAACAATATTTTAAAATAGCTAAAAGGTAATAATATAAAATCTAAATTTGTGTGTCACTTAAAATATTTAAGAACAGCTCATGGGGATACCAATCTTAAAACTTAAAAATTGCTTCAAAATTTTGATAAATAAATTTCACTTTTCATTATGCATATTTTTGTAATGCGCGTTACAATTACTGCGGGTCAAGAATGCTTTTTCACATATTGGACATTTATAAGGCTTCTCTCCAGTATGAGTCCGGCTATGGTCCTTCAGGTAACTTTTCCTTGAGAATCTTTTACCACACCTATCACAAGGAAAGGGCCTCTCTCCGGTGTGAGTCCGGAGATGAGTGGCCAGAGCAATTTTCTGAGAGAAACGTCTATCACACTGATCACAAGGAAAGGGCTTCTCCCCTGTATGAGTCCGGAGATGATTGGTCAGAGTAATTTTCTGAGAGAAACGTTTATCACAGTTATCACAAGGATAGGGCTTCTCCCCTGTATGAGTTCGATAGTGAACAACGAGGTAATCTTTCCGACTGAAACTTCTGCCACACTCTGGGCAAATGAAATTTGCATGTTCAGGGCGCCACTGAGCCTCATCATTCAGGCGTGAAGGGCCTGCGATAGGATCTGAATCACTCATAGAAGCGAGGGATGCAGCATTCTCGGCAGAAACATTGGATAGGTTATTACAATCTTTAAAACATACTGCAGATGCAGAATGGTGCTGTCCTTCTTCATTTTTATTCTCAAGCATTTGAGCACGTACGAAGCAATCTTTTTCAGAAAATCCTGCAGATACAGGAATATTTTTAGAGATCACATTTCCTTTATAAATGCAAGTATTTGATTTCTGTATGGAGGTGTTACTATTGAAGTGTGCATCACGGTTGCTGTCATCT
>BGPR01049470.1:685-11300 GCA_013235015.1 Araneus ventricosus
GACTAAAACTGACCTAGTTATGGAGCTTTGAATTTGCTGATTTTAAGTAGAAAAGTTTCACTCTTATGTGACGACTAAAACGGACCTAGTGATGGAGCTTTGGATTTACTGATTTTAAACCAATCAGCAGCCGCGTTGCTTTACATTCTCAGAGCAAGATCTGCTCGTCGACTGGAGGATTTTCACACGGCAACCATTGAAATGGACTAAAATAGTGATGTTCAAAGCTTCATAACTCGGTCAGTTTCAGTCGCGGAAGTGTGGATTTTTTGTTTAAAATGTTAATGTATCAACAATATTTTACTATATATAACTAATAGGACCGGAGGACTGCATAAAAATTTAGACTTCGTAACTTTTTTAGCAGTTGATTTATGTACTCAAAAAGCATAAGATATAATTTTTTACGTCTTTTAAAGCATTTTCTAATTGGAAGTATTTGCCTAGCTATTGAGACCCGAATATAGTGGACACTAGACTTATCTAATTTTGGTTCAAATCTTCCAACGTGAAAATTTTCTTCACTGAATTATCGATTTAAGGTAGGGGGCCCAAATTACTTTAATCAGGGGGGCTGATTCATGTGCAAATTTATCTAAAAATAGTTCCACTCTATTATCTGGACTTTGATCCAAATATATACTCAATTACAACTCTATAACAAACACACTAACACTTTTTTTGCGACTGCAAAATTTTTCCTGCTGAAAAAAGTGTTCCTAATATCGCCCACTATTTGTTCCTAATACAGCCTATGTCTAAAATGGATTGAAATGAAGTCAAATTTATGCTATGATCATACTTTCTTTATTAAACATGAAAATTAAGGCAAAACAAAATTTAAAGTGATACAAGGAAGCTTTTTCTGTACTTTTAGTAATGTAGTTAATGTACTTTTCCCCTATATAACACATTTAAATAAAAAAGGACTTAGGAGTATTGTCAGGTGATAGGACATCAACCATATATTTTGTAAAGGTAATTTTTTTTTAAATGTAGTTCCCCTGAAAGGGCTAGGGCTATAACGGTAATACCCAAGTGGGCGAATCTCCATGTTTTAGACCTCCCTGAGTCCGAAAAACACAATTTTGGAATTATGCCTGTCTGTGAACACGGTAACTCGAAAACTATTAGAGCTATGGGGAAGAAATTTGGTATGTGGTCTTTAAACATAATTTGTATGTTTCTATCAAATTTTGGACAAATCTGTCAAAGGGAAGTCTGTCTGCTTGTATGTCCTAGGTCATGTGAATACTATAACTCAAAAACTTGAATAGCTAGATAGATAAAATTTGGTACACAGTTTTATCGTCATGAATGTAGGTCCGTATAAAAGTTTGGGCCAAATTTGTCAACGGGTTGACTGTCTGTTGGTCTGTATAGTTGCATACTTGACGAATTCGTTTCAAAACTGAACATCTCCACACGCATGCGTACTGGACGCAATCTTCTGTGTATAATAGTCAGCGGCTCCTACTTGGCGCTTTTTTTTCCCTTTTGGCTCCTTTTTCTCTCTTTTGGCGAATTCTGATCCTGCTCGGATTATTTTATTTCCGTTTGTTTTGTCGTTTTAACGTGCGCTGGAGAATCTTGTTGCGTCCTGGGCATAGAGCAGATTCGAAATTTTTATCCGAGCGAGTTTGCGGGGAACTGACTTAATTTCGCTTATTTTTTTTATCTTCACTACGTTAGGGGGTTTAGCTTATTTTTTGTCCCTACATGTGTTAGGAGTATACGAGAAAGTTTAGGGGAGACCACTCCTGCTGGTTTCGAAGAATCTAGCCTGATGTTCTCTAAAAACCCCATGTGCCGTCAAAATTTGATTTATATAGAAATCGCCATATATTCCATCAACGTTAACTTTATCTATTAGGTTTTTGGTCCATCGCGCATTTTTTGAATCATTCCAACGATTTTGCCACAGGTCCTTTATAATTTTATTTCCTACATTTCGTATCAGACAGACGTGATTCCAAAATTGTGTTTTTCGGACTCAGGGAGGTCTAAAACGTGGAGATTCGTCAAAATCTCGAGTTCGAATTTTTTGACGATTACAATACTTTCTCTTTGAATACTTCGTACACGAGAAAGTAAAAAAGATATATTATTTGTAATGAATTTCTTAGTATGTGAGTTTCCATTCTCTTTGAATGAAAGTGATACATATATTCTTAGTTATTACATTTATTTATATGCGCTTTACTGATAACATATACAGGGTGTCCACACTTATCTTGATCCAGTATCTAATTTCTAAACCGTTATAGATAGGCGTATAGTTCCAATTGGCAACATGCTTTAAACGAAGGGGGAAATTAGATTTTATGAATTTAAGTTACTAAATATATATCTAAATAAGTTACAAATTGTAACTTTTTATACAGTTCCCTGGTCCTGTCAGTCATATTTAGTAAAATATATTTCACACTCTAAAATTTTAAACAAAAAAAGTCTCACTCTTCTGCGACAAAAACTGAGCGAGTTATGAGACTTTGAATTTCATGATTTTTAACCAATCAGCGGCCTTATCGAGTAACTGCTGCGCAATGATTGGTGGATCGTCTTCAAGACGGGTATTGAAATGGTGTAAAGTGGTCTAAGTCAGTGATATTCAAAGCTAAATAACTCAGTCAGTTTTAGTCGCTGAAGAGTGGGACTTTTTTTCTGTTTAAAATGTTAGTGTCAAGAATATTTGACTACGTATGATTGATAGGATCGGGGGACTGTATAAAAAGTTAGATTTCGTAACTTTTTCAGGAATATATTTATTCACTCAAAAAACATATATTATAATTCCTCCCTTCATTTAAAGCATTTTTCAAGTTGGAACTATATGTCTATCTCTAACGGTTTAGAAATTAGTTTTTGGACCACGATAAGTGTGGACACCCTGTATATAAAATACATTCATTTTTTCATTCTCATGTTTTTTATTTACATTTGCAATGTCTCGTAGTTCGGTAGAAGTATTATATACATTTAATTCGTGCTATTTATTATAGTTTTGATAAAAAAATATTTTTAAAAAAATTGTCGGAATAAGAGAAATATAGTTTATCAGTCAAATAAGAGCCCTTTTAAGAGAGCGTTATTTTTTATTTATTTTTTGAGATACTGAGTTACGAAATTTCTGGAAAACATCGAAGTTAAGAAATTAAAAAGCAGCGCGGTAAGCAGTCAGTGTAGAAAGTAATTTTCGATTTTTTAGAGTAATTTTATGAATGTCAATAAAATAACATCGTTTGGTTACATAACACCTAAAAAATATTTTTGACTACGGATTATGAGTGTTATCATTGTGTGTAATAACGTGAGAAAGTATAAATTAAAACGGTTGTAATTGTTTTTGCTTTATATTATTTTAAAATAAGAAAGAACATTGAAAACAGGATAAGCAAAACTTGTTGATAAAAAGTAATAATGAATTCTTTATTCAGCTAGAATATATCGCTTAAAGCTTCATTGTTTTCCGAGAAAAGAAGAAAGCATTATATTTCTTTGCTAAACAAAATTTTTTGAATATCAGATGGAACTTTCATGGAAAATATGTCAATGAGGCATTCTTGACTAAATACTCAAGGAAAATGCAGAAAACAATTCAATGAAGAAAACTGAAAAGTGCATTAAAAAACCGTCGAATGACGATAAAAAAATATCAACAAATATAAATAGGAAATACCATATTATGTAAAATCTAAATTCAGTATAAATGTAACAAATTTACAGTTCTTAAGTCTTTCTCTGAAATTTCTTTATTAGAAGGCACTCATATCTAAATAACATTTCGGAAAATGCGAACAATTTGCAATTTATTCAAAAACTATGGTTCACAAAGTTCCGGAGAATCGTGGACATGAAAAGAAGTATCATACACATTTTACAGTGAAGATTCGGTCACGAGGGCAATTAGGGGGGCGACCAGAAAGTAATGATTTTCTTTTAAAACTGATGAATGAAAAGAAATTTTTTTGTGGAGAAATTGCATTATTTTCCCTTTGCGTGCTGCGGATACGAGATAGAAGTAAACACTTGAAAAAAACAATTTATTTCTTCAGAATATTTTATTCTTATTTCAATAAACAACACAAGTAATATTATCTATAGAAGTATCACATCAAAGTAATATATCGTCGCTTAGCAAGCAACATCACCTATCTCAATTTTTTGAAATTTCAAAGAGGAAGAAAAAACTGCAATTTTCTCAACCAATAACGAATATTACTTCATTTTTTTCACATTTGATAGAAATATGTGGTCTCATGTTTATATCAGATGTGAAAAAAATGAAGAAATATTCGTTATTGGTTGAGAAAATTGCGGTTTTTTCTTCCTCTTTGAAATGTCAAAAATTGAGACAGGCGGTGTTGTTTGTTAAGTGACGATATCATAAAAATATCATATCGTTTCCAGATGGCAAAAATTGGAAATTTTATATTTTGGCAAATTAGCTTTTGAAACGTTGATGTCCTGAAAACCAAGTTTGCATCACTGTAATCTGAAACTTATGCAGATAGCCTGGAGTTGTTGTTTTGAATTCGGTAAAGTCCACAGAATTTCTTAAAATGCGTCTAAGTGAAAAGGAGAAAAAATATCGGGTTGATGCTTTGTAAATATTGACCGTATACGGAGTGTCCATACTTATCGTGGTCCAATAGCTAATTTCCAAATCGTTAGAGAAAGACATATAGTTCTAATTGGAAAAATGCGTTAAGGGAAAAATTATAATATATGTTTTTGAGTGAATAAATATATTCCTGAAACAGTTATGAATTCTAACTTTTTATACGGTCCCCCGGTCCTATCAGTCATATTAAAAAAAAAGCCCCACTCTTTTGCGACTAAAACTGACCGAGTTATGGAGCTTTGAATATAGCTGACTTAGACCACTTTGCACCATTTCAATAACCGTCTTGAAGACGATCTACCAATCAATGCACAGCACTTGTTCGACGTGGCCGCTGATTGGTTAAAAATCATGAAATTCGAAGCTCCAGAACTCGCTCAGTTTAAGTCGCAGACGAGCGGGACTTTTTTTGTTTAAAATGTTGTTGTTTTCAGGAAAATATTTATTCACTCAAAAAACATATATTATAATTCTTCCCTTCATTTAAAACATTTTTCAAATTGGAACTATATATCCATCTCTAACGGCTTAGAAATTAGCTATTGGACCACGATGTGTGGACACCCTGTATACTATATGCCCTATAGATGCATAAAGTCAAAGTATAAGAACTGTTGCGATAAATATTGAATTTTATTATATTTTATTTGAATTGTTGATCCAGAATTGATATCCCTAGTTGCCCGAATAGCAATAATGGTCCCCATAACGACAAACACTCCCTTTCCTTATTAGAGCAATCGGAAATACGTTGGTTTCTTTATGTTATATCTTTTCATTTTATCCTTCACATCCTTTTATCCCTTGCAGATCCATTTCATGTGATTTTTGTCGTATAAATCCATTTTGATCATTGGCCCATAACCTAGGTTTCTGGCCATCTGGTTTAAGGAACTGGCTTCTATCCAAACTCCTGAGGGATTTACACTACTGGCAACTGGCCACTAGCAAGCATCGACCAGGCGGGTTTTTGACACTGCAGACTGTGTGAATCACTCACAGTATCCTTCCACTGTTTGTCTTCATTCCATTAGAATTGTTGAGCTATGAGGAGGAAAATCAAACTATCATGAATACTCGCTTCTCTTCGTTCTCGTATACTTCGCTTGCGAGTAGATAAGAAAGGGGTGTTCACGGACATCGGGAGGAAGGAGGGCCACCAGCCACCAACCACTTCTTAGATAAGGAGTTAATTATTTTTTTATCTTTCTTTTAGACTTTGAAAAAATATTTAGGGACTTAACTACTAATCTCTCAGAGATTGGCATTAATCATTTCGATCCGTGGAAGATTAGATACCTGCTTTCCAGCTGAAAAGAATGCAAATCTGTGAGAGGTTATTAGTAAAGTCCCTAAAAAATTTTCAAAGCCTAAAAGAAAGATAGAAAATAATTAATTCCTTATCTAAGAAGTGGTTGTTGTTGGTGGATGTTGGTGGCTGGTGGCCCTCCCTCCTACCGATGTCCGTGAACTCCCATTTCTTATCTACTGTTGTGTTTAGCTTCGTTGTATTAGTGAAGAAAATCGAGGATTCAACTAGGATCAGTTTCACATCACACGAATAGATAGTTCGATAGACTTTCAACAAGTAGACGGATTTGGTCTAACATTTGATAGTTCTATAGATAAAAAGCGTATAACAAATTTCACCAGTCTAACTCATTTCGTTTTTGAGCAATCGTGGTCACATACACTGCGACAGACAGACAGATAAACTCCTTATAGACGTATTTCGTCTAAAAAATGAAACAAATGTACAATTATGGTGTACAAACAACATGCCAAATTTGATTCATCTTTGTTGCCTTTTTGAGTTATCATAGCCACTGACGGAACTCAAAAATTTATTTTTTTGGACTCAGGGAGGTCTTAAATGTGGTCTTTCGTCAAACTCTCGGAGTCAATTCTTTTGACGAGTGATTATTTTTTTTGTAGAACAATGCGAATAAAAAATAATGAAATAATTATGATTTAAATAAGATTTTCAGATTCTGAACATAAGCTGTCCCGAAACAACAGTCATTGGCTCTCATGTCTCATCGGCTCTCCACTAAACGAACAGGTAAAAAGTTAGGCGTCTTGTTCATATTTATTTGTGTAACTATAACAAAGCCCTAATATATTTCTTTCGCTAATTTATGCTCAGAAATGGTGGAAATAACGAGCATCCATTTTCCCACTCCAGGTTTTTCCTGAGTCTAGAATATAAATCTAAAATCCACTGTACAGTGCAGACCTCATCCCATGCGATTTCTAGCTCTTCTTGACGTATAGGAAAGAGCTACACGATCAACAATATGCAAAAGATACTGAGGACCGGACTGCGGTGCAGACTTTCTTTAAAAGCGTACCGGATGAAGAGTTTAGAAAGATGGCAATTGCCAAATTTGAAGAAAGAAAAACTCTAGGTGTGCGAAATGTAAGTTGATACTTTGATAAGGATGAGAAATGTGGAAATTGTGAAAGCAATGGCTAATATCTTTCGTAAACTTCATCTTATAGTAAATTTATATTGTTAAATTCATGTATTTTATAATCTTTCCTTCAATGTTTTCTTTATCTAATCTACGTGTCTCTGTTGTTAGCTAATGAGTTGAACTAAACTCTTACTTCTCTGTCCAGTTTCCAAATAGCATTGTTAGGAAATAGAAGAGCCACGGACATTCTTTTGCACCGGCATTTGTTAAATAAATAATAAGCTAATAAAATACATAATGTACAAATTATCCAAATTTTATTAAAAACTATGCCAAATTTCACCAAATCTCACGATTGAAGCTAATGCTTAAAGTGTTGCTACCTCTTCTGAAACGTGTTCTTATCAATCACACAAGAGTTGTCAAAAGAGCATTGATAGACAGTTTTATGGTGTGTCCACTAAAGTCCTTCTACCCCACATTAACTTGAGAACGTCGACAACTATTGCCACACACTTGGTGTCTAGTTATAGTAAAGTGACCATGCGCTACACGTTCAGATCAGTTACAGCGCCTCCTGGTGGCGAACAACGGAGTTAGCTCTTCTATCTCAAAAATGGTACCAGATACAGGAAAAAAATCAGTTATAAAATTGTAGAACGTCAATGATTTAATACGAAAAGAAATGGTTGTGCGCATTAATACGAAGAACAGAACGCTTAAACCGCGTATTTGTTTGGTCGCGAATCCCGAAACTGTGACGTCACTAAACGGGTTAAAAAGAGAAAAGACAATTAGTTATCACAAGAAAACTTTCTTTCCGGTATTCAAAGTGCTCTTCGTCATCTAAACTACAGATTTGAGTCCTTGCTTAAATTTCACTTTGCACATGTTTTAGCACAGGTGCGCAAACACAAGCAACAGTAATACGTCCTGCAATGTTGGCAGAAAGGTCCATACACCTGCTGTTTGAGTTATTCCCACAAGAACCAGCGGGAGTGGTCTCCCCTAAACTTTCTCGTATACTCCTAACACATGTAGAGAAAACTAGAATAATAAAAGGCGTCAAATAAACTTCCGTCGCAAGTAAACCAAAGTTGGAACCACGCGTGGTTTGAAGGATTAAAACAAATTCAAATCCTCTGCTCATTCTTTTGCGCAACAGGACCTGGAGAGACTCCCTAAATGTTTGCTTCCTTACAAAATCACCCCAGAATTTGTTTTTGGCAAACTGCCAAGTTTCGGAGCGTCCCTTCCTTGCACAGGCATTGCCACTAGTAGGCATGCGCAGGGAGTTAGTTTCAAAACTGAACAGGTATGCGATTATACAGACCGACAGACAGTCAACCCTTTGACGGATTTGGCCCAAAATTTTATACGGACCTACATTCATGACGATAAAACTGTGTATAAAATTTTATCCATCTGGCTTTTCAAGTTTTTGAGTTATAGCGTTCGCATGACCCCGAACATACAGACAGACTTCCCGTTGACGGATTTTGTCCAAAATTTGATAGAAACCTACAAATTATGTTTAAAGACCACATACCAAATTTCATCCCCGTAGCTCTAATAGTTTTTGAGTTATCGTGTTCACAGACACACACACAGACAGACATAATTCCAAAATTGTGTTTTTCGGACTCAGGGAGGTCTAAAACGTGGAGATTCGTCAAAATCTCGAGTTCGAATTTTTTGACGATTACAATACTTTCTCTTTGTATACTTCGTATACGAGAAAGTAAAAAGTGCAATGGTGTCATTTTTGGCCCGAAAAATAACATTTTCTACTTTTATCCATGTATTGTGACGGCAAAGTTTCCAAAAAAGCGAACAAACAAATGCGAATTATAAGCATTTTTTTCTTAGCATTAGGGCGCTCAATGTGTCTTTTCGTACTAAATCAAAGACGTTCTATAATTTTGTAACTGACTTTTTCCCCGTACTTTGTACCGCTTTCGAGATAGGAAAGCTAACTCCGTTTATTTCCTCCAGGTGGCGCTGTAACAGATCTCACCGTGTAGTGCATGACCTTTTCACTATACCTAGACACCAAGTTTGTGGCAATAGTTGTCGCCGTTCTCAGGTTAATGTGAGGTAGAAGGACTTCAGTGGACACCCTGTATCCTGTATGTATGCAAGAGTCTCAACACTTTTTACTTTCTCGTATACGAAGTATACAAAGAGAAAGTATTGTAATCGTCAAAAAAATTCGAACTCGAGATTTTGACGAATCTCCACGTTTTAGACCTCCCTGAGTCCGAAAAACACAATTTTGGAATTATGTGTGTCTGTGTCTGTCTGTGAACACGATAACTTGAAAACTATTAGAGCTACGGGGATAAAATTTCGTATGTGGTCTTTAAACATAAATTGTAGGTTTCTATCAAATTTTGGACAAAATCTGTCAACGGGAAGTCTGTCTGTCTGTATGTCCGCGGTCTTGTGAACACTATAACTCAAAAACTTGAATTGATAGATTGATAACATTTGGTCCACAGTTTTATCGTCATGAATGTAGGTCCGTATAAAATTTTGGGCCAAATCCGTCAAAAAGCGGCGTTCAAATTGCATATTCAATTTCTTTTAATCCGATTCTCATGCGCATGTGTACTGGTAGCAATCTGTTGTTGTTGTAAATTTTATTTGCAATAATAAATAATGTTTTCAAACATGAATTGTAACAATTTTTTTATTGTTGTAAATAAAATTCAAACCGATCTCATTATTTCAGCAATTGTTACGGTTGTGGTAGTATAAATTGTTCTCTTGTGTGTTCAATTCCGAAGCAGAATTTTCGCTTTAGTATTCATTGTATTGCCTATTCTATCGCACCTGCTTCAAAGTAATATTTTTTTGAAACGTGGTAACATATATTTGATTTCAGGTTTGTTTGTTTCACTTTCTCGTATACGAAGTATACAAAGAGAAAGTATTGTAATCGTCAAAAAAATTCGAACTCGAGATTTTGACGAATCTCCACTTAGAAAGTATACGAGAAAGTTTAGGGGAGACCACTCCTGCTGGTTATGTACATATCTGTTGATAAGTGAACATGTCGGCTAATACCCTTAATATTAAATGGCTCTAGTCATCCACGTTACACACGCAGCAGGAATGTATCTATTAATTACCAGTTCGCGATCGACCCCTCCTGCAAAAACTCATCGATCATAAAGCGGCTCTCTGCACTGTGGAAATGGCCCCGGATCTTAACCGGATTCTTATTTTGCGCTCTACTCCGCGCTGTAATCGATCTCACCGTGTAGTGCATGGTCTTTTTACTACGCCTAGACACCAAGTGTGTGGCAATAATTGTCGCCGTTCTCAAGTTAATGTGGGGTAGAAGGACTTCAGTGGACACCCTGTATGCATGTAAGAGTCGCAACACTTTTTATGTACGTACCTGTTCATAAGTGAACATGTCGGCTGATACCCTTGAGATTAAATGGCTCTAGTCAGCCACGTTACACACGCAGCAGGAATGTATCTATTAATTACCAGTTCGAGATTGATCCCTCCTGCAGAAACTCATCGATCATAAAACGGCTCTCTGCACTGTGGAGATGGCCCC
>BGPR01049471.1:0-11300 GCA_013235015.1 Araneus ventricosus
GTCACCATGTGTGGCATTTCAACACTCTATCCAATCTTCTGATGGAGGTTCAACATAGATGTCATCATACACTGCATTATATTTTCTTCGAAGTTTGGGCTAACGTCGTGAGTGTCAGAAGTTCGGGCTTCTTAGTTTTTTACAGGAACTAAAGTTCAGTTACTTTGAGCCTTCCTTTTCTTCCTTCCTTGTTCTGCACCCCGACCCAGTTATCTTCATTCCTTCTTCCACCTCCTCTGTTTCTTTTTGAACCAACATCTCTTTCAGAGGTAAACTTGTTAGAATATTTCCTGTAGATCTAAGCATCTTACAACATGTTATGGAAAAATTTGGGGATCATGTAGCACAAGAAACTTATAAAAATAAATAAAGAAATTCATATAAGCACCAGAAAGAAAAGAGTAGAAAGCTCTTGGGGCAAGAAGACAATATTGTCCATTTCGCCTATCAGAAGTGTTGAAAGCCTTGATTTTTGTGGTGAGATTAGCAAGAATAAGATATTGTTTCAAAATTTGTCGTGTGGGTGTATGGTGAAAACAGTCCAACAAGCAGGATAACGGAAAAAAGACTATTTATTCACGAATATTCCGTAAACACATAGCACAGGTAACAGTGAAAACAGCACTTGCACAAATTAGCAGTACAAGTAGACAGCAAATCACTAACAATAACAGGAATAGCACGAACAATAGCGCTCAGCGTCTAACAGCTGACCAACTCACAAAGCGAACAAGTATCCAAAGGGATTCTTCGAACTCCGCAGACGTTCAAAGACGATTGTCTCATCTCATCAACTCCCCGGTTTATTTACCTTTCATGACAGGATGTAACGTCACATAGAATCATCTAGTAAATTTTGTATATCTCCGCCCCTAATAGAGATATAGAGAAAATTCCAGCAGTTTTGGAGACTTCTATTTCTTCTCCAAGTCGCGAAAATGGTCTCCAAGGTCGGGGTCGTAGGCCTCCATCCACCGATAGGTAGTAAGAGACTCTGTAAATGTCTCTTTCCAACCATAAGACTAACATTGTGGGAAAGCGACAGTACATGTTCGTAACAATGTAAATAAATAGAGATTGTAAGAAGTGTCCTGTCTAAGCTAGTCATGCATAGCAAAGAATAACCAAATAGCTTAGCTGTTAGTCTACGAGATTATACAATGAAAGTATCGAAAATTACAATACGTGAGACAAAGTACACGAACACCGTCTAACAAACGACAAAATAGCGGAAGTGGCTATACTGTGCTCACTGGCGAATCCAAGGGGGGGCCTATGGGGCTGCAGCTCCCAAAGCTAAACACGAATTCTTTATTTTATTTAAAATCACTTCAAATATTTGTTCTTAATTCACTTTTTTCAAAAAAAAAAATAAGAAGAACGTGACAACATTGCTTTCTGGCTTGACAGGCTCGAAACTTTTCATACTTTTCTAGTCATGCCAGTTGTACTTGCAGCATTGACGTGGTCGAAAACAATTTCTGGCTAGTCATTTCATCGTATTTTTTATTAAATTATCGAAAACATTGTAGTGTTCTTTATGATTCTTATTATAGTGTGATTAAAGTCTATAAAGTTAAAGTGTTTTGGTTTACATAAGCCATGAGGTTTGACATTCGTCACGACGATACAAAATTTTTTATGACCTGAGCCTCCCTCCAAACCCAAATCCTGGATTAACCACTTGATCTTGAATTATATATCCGAGCGATACGAGGTTTAGGGATTTTTAGCAACAAAGACTATTATCCCCTAATTTAAAAAATATTTATTCTAAAATTCGTTTCAATTTGATTAAAAAGTATGCAAAATTGCCATCAGTAGATGGACAAGAAAAATTGCCGATCCAATTCGGTCAAGACAAAAAAATGGCGTCCTCCTAGAAGGGCAGCCAAATTCTTTTTCTGGATTCGCCACTGACTGTGCGAGTTGATAGCGTTTAGCAGTGTGGAGAGCCAGTAGTATCCCTATGGTGGTGAATTATGAGTAATCTGAACTTGAATTAAGTCATTTCTTCAACTTGTCTCGGTCTCCCCTACTTAAGGGTATTGGATAGAAATCCAATCAAGGTATTTCCGATAATAGGATTGGCAGCTTATTAACAGTGCAGAATAAGGCTTCTTTATTCTATGATGCTTCCTTAAACTTCAAATCTTTATGAAACGAAATTGTAATCCGTTAACATTCTACTGACTGAAGTTCAAAATTGGCGATTGAGGGATTTGTCTAATTTATTTACTTCTTAAATAAGGATTACTTTGCATTGTATATGTTTCCAACGCTACTTATTTTTTCTTATAATAAAGATGCTAATTAACAAGCTCAAAGATGCAGATATCTGGAGACCAGTTTGGCCAATATTTTTGTCATGTTAGCTTATTTTTATGATCATAGACACCCTAAAATTACTCAGTATTTAAGCAGAAATTTATAAGACTTTGAGTAAGTGTGATATATCGTTACAGAAACATACCAATGTTATATTTGTAATTGGGCCTTTGATTTCACAAAGATGAAGAACCTCCATCTACTGTACAAAGGCATTTAGAATAGGGTTGCAATATTGACCATCTCAAGGCCAAATTATGGAAGTTTGGCCTTTCTTCAAAGCTCTTGGCCTTAGGAATTTTCATTTGGCCTTACATTTATTTTTGCCTTTGTTTTCTTTAATGAATTTTACAACAAATTTTAATTAATAATTATATTGTTTTTAATAAATGTTTGATATTACACATTTCAAATGATATATAATGAGCTGTCAAACAAAGTAACTCCTGAATAGAACAACAATGTTTTAAATTTCTTTCACTTAAATTTTAGTTTAAAAATAGAGTATTGCACATATGCCTATCAAGTGGGATTCGTTTTCAAGAAGGATAGCCTTCTTTCTTACAGCAAATGAGGTCTATAATAATCAATTTGTAAAATTTGGCCTTATTTCTAAGAAGGTTTGGCCTTATTTTCCTATTTTGATCTGGCAACCTTGATTTAGAATAACCTTAATTTATATCACATTGTATGGGGGGGAGAGATTTTCTTTGGAGTCCTTTACAGATATGTCCGAATTGGACATCGGGGACAAGTGCATTTCTCTCACGTAGGTAAAATCTGATTTGCATATGGGACATACAATCAATTTATTGTTGTTTAATTTCTTGATCCATTAGTAAAACAGATGCGATTACCAGTAACAAAATAAGAGTTTAATTTATGGAAAAATTGTTTATAATTCATGGAAACATGGAGAGTGAAGGGTTAAGTTAGAAGTTGTTCTCATCATTTATCATGATTCAGAACGACGCCATTCGTCCCTTGAAGCTCTCGTATAGCTTCAAAATGAGAAGATAAACGAAGGAATCACATTTCTTTTTCGACATCCTAGGAAAGGTATTGGTGGCACACTTTTTCGGCCCTCATCGGGGCGAACCGTGCAATCATGAGACGCTTTAAGCATTCAGAATGCGGGTTTGTTCTAAAAAACTTGTGGCGAAATCGTTTTCTGGCCTGCATTCGTTTCGTCGCACCTTCGCACGATGCCTCTGCCGATGTAAGTAGAAAGATTTGCAATCTCAGTTCTTGCTCGCATCTTATTCAACTCTTTGTTGCAGAAACCACATAAGTCAAAAATATCAAAATGCAAGGTACTTTAAAGTATGGTTAAGTTTTTAAATCAATGATTAATTTTTTTAAGATTTTATATACCTGTAAAGTGACTTTACTTGATTCTTTTAATTTTTTCACTCATGAGAAGAGCATGAACGTAGTTTTGAAAAAAAATTGGCAACATGACTGAATGACTTGACTCATGTGGTTTCCGAAATCAACGATTCAATTGATACTATTGTCTTAGTGCAATTTTTTAGGACTTGATTGCAGAAACCACATAAGTCAATAACATCAAAATGCTAGGTTCTTTAAAGAATGATTAAGTTTTTAAATCAATGATTAATTTTTTTCAACTGGTAGATTTTATATACCTGTAAAGTGATTTTACTTGATTCTTTTAGTTTCTTCACTCATGAGAAGAGCACGAACGTAGTTTTGAAAAAAAGACGGCAACATGACTGAATGGTTTGACTCGTGTGGTTTTTGAAATCAATGATTCAATTGATACCATTGCCTCAGTACAATTGTTTAGACACTGGACAACGATATCTAATAGTGGCTCGTAAAGAATAGTTTCTTAGCTTTTTTATAATTTAAAATGCAGTCAGCATACTGTCAGAAATACTGAAAAGTAATTGAAATAGTTCGATACAAAATTTAAAAAAAGTATTTCGTGCACGCCTTTATATCTTCAAAAAATCTGTAGATATATTTACAATAAATTTCTTTTTAAACTGTATCAAAATTCCCTGAAGTATAGAAAATAAGTTCAAATTAAATTTTTTTAAATGATTATTCACTAGCTACTAACAAAAAGCAAAATCCTCTACCATAAGTGTATTTTACATTTTTCGCGATTATTTTTTTCTCTTGCAAATACTTTCATGCCTTTAAAGAATGGTTTCATTGGAAAAAGCAGGCGTTTAACTTGATTGATTTAATGGTACTAACTACTTATTAAATTTTAAATGTTTTGAATTGAGATTATTTTCGCAAAGTGCAAAATTTTCGTAATTTTGTCTACAATGCGAACATAAATATATAATGTTATGGTACATGAAACAAATATTTCATTGAACTCTTTTATGAAATTATTGATTAATTTATCAAAATGTCTAACATATAATGAAGGAAAAGTAAAAATAGTTTTAAAGTTCTTTTTGTCAAAATATTTTAAATGGTTATTTTGATGAACTTCGTCGAAAAATTCAATGTTCAAAAAATTGAATTTGTTATAATTTCAGTTTACTTAAGTCAGGAGAAACTTATTTATAATATGAAAATTTGTTCGTAAATATGCAATCTTCATACTGTTAGAGGTTTCGGCAATTGCTGGTTGTTCTCCTCGATTTCATTGAAATCAAGTGTTCACAAAGTAAAGATAATACTGAACCTCCATGAACTCAAATGATTTAAGATACATATTACATCAATCGAACCTTTTCATAACAGTTCTTTAACCTTTAAAAGCCCGATTTTTTAAAAAATGATTTTAAAACGTTTTTTGATTTTCATCTCTTGAATAAAACATAGGGGAAAAACTTTAAAAAATTCAATTTTGTTTTAAGCATGGTTTGTGGCTAAAAACAGTTTGTTACGAACTGACAACACTGGGCTTTATTTCAGAAAAAATGTCCTTGATAAAATTCTATAATGCCAAAAACAGATGAATTTTAATAAATAATAATACGGATGAGAAATTTCCTTCAACATTGTAGAATAAAGTATGGTATTCTCAAGCGTACATATAAATAAAGCTAAAAAGATGCAGCCTCAAGTGGAAAACAACAATTTATTATTATTATTTTTTATCAGCATTCGCGCTGCCATCTATATGCTGCAAATTGATTTAATAAAATTTTCAATATGTAACCTATTGGCCTCAACAGGCATTAGAGCTTCAGCCTTATTCTCAAGATTTTAGATGACAAATTTGGGTATGTTGCTTAAAGGCAACATTGGGCATTTAAAGGTTAAAATGCAAAGGGTTGGAATGAGAGGAAGAGAAGTTGGACTATTCTTTCGGGACATACGAGTCCAGTTAGTCGCGAAACGGTTAAAGAATGACGCATTTATATTTGAATTTTTCATTTGACCAAAAAGGAGTTGAGTGGCAAAAGCTTAGGACTGTGTGGCGGCGCTAGCGTCAAGCCACTCATTTATTATTGAAATGTAAAATGTATCTTTTGTATCTGGCAACATTGTTATCATTCTAGATTGTATCCGCGCGATGCGATGTTGTTCGCAAAAGCTTTCGTCATGTAAATAAGTGGTGTAAATAATGTAAATTAAATGTATATAATTTAAACCATCTTTTTATTGCAACCATTCTTCCGGTACCTTATCTTAACGCCAAAACTGTCTACTTTATACAATATTTGTCCAGGCGTGATCTCTAACGCTCAGGAATGTGGGCGTGGTTACGTGCCGATTTCACACCCGCAGCGCGCTCTTTCTTCCTTAGAGAGGGGTGGGAGTTTCTTAGAATTCGGAGAGTGTCCATCGCGGTTTTTGTTCCCTTATCTTTGAAAAAGAACGTCCGTATTTTGAGGTCTTTCTATTCCAATGCTCTTAGGAATATTCCTCAACCGTTCTTACACTGAAGGAGGCTCCTTTTACTTAGAGATTCGCTTCCTCAATTCATCATTTTTTAAATTTTGTGTTTTGTAATACATTTTTCTCTGTTATAGTGCATTTTTCATCATTTTTTATTTTGTATTTGGTAATGTATTTTTTTCTGTTAGTGCATTTAGCCTTATTTTTACTCGGAGCATGAGATTTTCTTCAACAATTTTCATTAGTAAATTTGTGACAATTAATCTGAGATATTGTTGGCAAGCTAAAAGCCCGTCTTAGAAGCGGCACAAATTTTCTAGTTAAGTATATTGAGACTGTGTTCAATCAATAATGGATTTAAAGTCGCGAAGTTTAAGTCTTGAATTCTTCTCCTACCTCATACTTTGCAATTACCTCCTCATATTTGTAAATTTTGCGTCATTTTTACTCGGAGCATGAGATTTTCTTCAACAACTTTCATTAGTAAATTTGTGACAATTAGATCTGACATATTGTTGGCAAGCCGAAAGCCCGTTTTAGACGGGCACAAATCTTCTAGTTAAGTATATTGAGACTGTGTTCAATCAATAATGGATTTAAAGTCGCGAAGTTTAAGTCTTGAATTCTTCTCCTACCTCATATTTTGCAATTATCTCCTCATATTTGTAAATTTTGCAACCTCATATTTTGTTAAGTGCAATTCCGTTAAATGTTGGGATTATCTGCTGCGTATGTTCTTGCCTGGTATCAACTTCTGTCCTCCGTTAGCAAACTATTCTTTTAACCACACGCGAAACAAAACTCGGATCAGTTTCTAATCAAATAAAAGCAGCAAAAATGTGTGGTTATTGTACTAGACAAGTGCTCTACAATTGCTCAGCGGAGCGCGGAGCATGAGCAGTTTGAAGGATTTTTCTTTCACTTGTTTTGGGTCAGTGACGAATGGACATGGTACGGAAACGGATCATTTCGGAAAACGGGATGTTTAACAACCTGAATGGGGCGATGGTTTGGGAAGGAAGAGGGTTGGACGCAACAGACGATGCTCCCAAGGTCCAACAGGTGGACACGTAGCCGATGCCGTGATGAAAGTGAAACACGAAATCAAATCCGACAATTGACAAATTTAGCTGCGTTGTGCATGGCGAACGCGAATCGTTTTGCGCTGGCCCGTGAGTTTGAAGGTTGATGCAGCTGGATATGTGACGCTACAGGTGGGCGTGTGTTTTGGGATGAAGAAGACGCAACCTCGAACCACCTTCTCTGGAAGAGGAAGAGGGGTCTGCTTAATGCCCGTTCAAGGCAACGACACACTCTGATGAAATACTGTAAATCATCTTCCCGAGAGTTTGCATTAGTTTTATTCGAAATAACCGCTAGGTGGATGAAAACTGGGATTTCACCATTTATGCTAAAAATGGCTACCGCCAAGTATGAATAGACAATATCTTAAACGCAGTTGACCCTTTAAAGCGCTATTTATTTAGTGGTATAACAAAATAACTTTGGGAGCGAGATTAATTTAAATAAAGAAATTCATTTAACTTATTGGATGACATTCATTATTTATAATTAAGGTTATTAATTAATAATTAATTACGAAGTCAAGGCACTTCATTATAGTCTGTGATAAGAAACTGCAACATCTAGGTTTTTGTTTCATCGAAAAATCTTGCGAGAACTTATGTCAACCTTAAAAATTGCGTTTAAAATTGATGGATTTAGTAGGAAGTATACTTCCCACGGCCTTAGAAAAGGTTAAAGAGTAAAAGAATTTAAGGCTTTTTATTAGAGGGGTTTATCAAGCAAAAATATGCATGGTGTCCATGATTATTAAGCGCTTAAAAGCTTTTCATTAGAGGGGTTTATCAAGCAAAAATATACATGGTGTCCATGATTAATAAGCGCCTAAAGGCTTTTCATTAGAGGGGTTTATCAAGCTAAAATATACGTGGTGTCCATGATTAATAAGCGCCTAAAGGCTTTTCATTAGAAGGGTTTATCAAGCAAAAATATTCATGGTGTTCATGATTAATAAGCACCAAAAGGCTTTTCATTAGAGGGGTTTATCAAGCAAAAACATACATGGTGTCCATGATTAATAAGCGCCTAAAGGCTTTTCATTAGAGGGGTTTATCAAGTAAAAATGTACGTGGTGTCCATGATTAATAAGCGCCTAAAGGTTTTTCAAGCAAAAATATACATGGTGTCCTATATTAAAAAGTGTCTAGTCAGAAGGCTCAACAGCCGGTTCTAGTGCTCCAAACGAGACAAAATTTCACTAGTTTGTAGTACTAGTAAAAACTGTACTACAAACTAATATAGTTTTGTATGTACAATGTGCTCTGTCAAAATCATTAAAATCGAAAAAAGAAGAAAAAGAAAAGTTAACATTTTCGCCAATATGTGGTGCTGCGCCATTATCTGAGGTGAGTTTTGCAGATTTGTTTTATTACTGAAGCAAAATTGAATAGTTAAGTTGAATTGTTTCCAGTTTAACTAAAAACGCTGCCGAAATTCAGTTCTGATTGTAAAGCCTTTTTTCGTTCAAAATCGTTCGTTTCGTTTTTATGTACTTATTTTATTATTTTTTTCGTTCTTTTTAGAGCATCACTTGTGCTAAATTCTAATGTAATTTTGTTTCGTTTGGGCTCTAGGGCCTTTTGAATAGACGAAATATACTTATGGATACCATCTATTTTCAATTATTCTTTGGTTTTAACGATCAGAATAGCTATTTTTCTGACAATTTTTAGATTGAAAATGTGGTTAAATAATTCCTGCAATGGGAATGCACAAAATTATGATGTCAACATTTTAGTATAAATTTCCTTCTGTGTTTATAGTTGCTGTTTTGGTTTTAACAAGAATTTGAATTTATTAAACGACAGTCTTTCATGGGGCTTATTCTTTTAGAAATTCAATTCTAAAGAGTAGCATGAAAAATTATTTGTAGAAAATTTGATCATTCCAAAGAACTTCCGAATACTTACTCTTCATTCCTGCAACAAGTTCACTTTCTACACATGGGGCATTTAGTTTGAAACAATAGGATCTAAAACTATCATATCGTCGCTTAACATGCAACGCCACCTGTTTCAATTATTTGAAATTTCAAAGAGGAAAGAAATACTCAATTTTCCGCAACCAAAAACGAATATTTCTGATATTTTTTCACATCTGGTTGGAACATGTGGTCTCACCTTTATATCGGAACAAAAAAATGAAGAAATATTCGTTATTGATTGTGAATAATTGAGCATTTCTGTCCTCTTTGAAATTTCAAACAATTGAGATAGGTGACGTTGCATGTTAACTGACGATATATTATTCTCACATATGAAAGCATGTTTTCATTATAAAATAATGTAATCATATGTTGATACATACAATACTCAGTGCATCATCTTAATTAAAACTTTTGAAAATTTATACCTGCTTCTTAAAAAAATATCTACTAAATAAAGTAAGTCAGAATATTATTTTGTCAGTCATAGGGTAGGGTTTACTAAAAATTCGACGTGTTTATGAATAATATAGAAATAAAATATTATTCGATTAACGGCAAAATCTGATTATTTTTCACTTTTTAGTTTAAGTGATAAAACGATTCGTATCCAACTAAAAACAAAGAAGCAAAAACATTCGCCAAAAGAAGATAAGCAAAAAATTATTCAAATATAACTATATTACTGGGCTTTTTTTGAAAAAAATTTTATTACTTTGCATCAACACACATTTAATGTGGAGAATTCACACTAAAAATGCTATAAAAAGATTTCTGAAAACTGGTACTCAGCTCAGCCTTTCTTATAATTCTAAGAACAGGAACTGATTTATAGCAGGTCCGTCCTTAGTTTCTGCCAAGTTTAAAAGAAAACAGTAAGATTTTATTTAAAAATTCTTGAAACAATAAATATACTTAATTTCCCGGCATCCTTTAAATCCTGCTTTTGTCTAATTATGTGAAAAGATATGAATTGCATAATCCTACTACAAGTACTCGTATCAAATAGAAGAAATTTTTATACTGGTAATTTAAGAATTATTTTTATTAGAAATTGAGAAATATTCCATCAATAAAATGACGTTATTAAACAGTATGCTATTTATATTATTTTGCTACATTTCCTGGTCTCAAGGTTTAGATTGAAAAGAAAAGTGCTGTGAAAAGCTGGGTACTCTGCTAGTTAAATTTAAAAATATGACATAATCTATTATACGAGGGAGACTGTATGGCATGAAAGCATCCGAATATTACCAGTAAAAAAATTGTAATTCCTTTATTTTATCTGTGGACCACCATCGAAATTTCGTAACACTGCACAAATAAAATGAGAAATTGAATCAAATTGAATAGCTGCACAAAGAAAGGAAACATTTTCACACTCCTCGTAATCCAAAAAGGAAATAAGATACCAGCCTATTAAGAGAGCGAATAAAACTAATAAAAGAGTAAGTATGTTTTTGACCTTGGATAATAACTACTAATGAATGGGGGGAAGATCGAATTTGTGTTGCTGTGGTTGTAACAATGAATTTCACTACGAGTATCTGCATTATAATCCTTAGTTTTCAACACGCAACGAGATCCATTCAGTTGGAGAGGGTGTTTTTGTGTTTACAATAAAAAACGCGTGTCATTGACGGTTTCGCGTGGAGAAGGTTATCTCATTTTTATTTCTGCTTTATGAAAAGAAAAGCAACCGGAATCACGTCGGATTCACCGGAACAGTTGCTCATGTTGACCAAACCGTTGTTTGTAATATCCGAACAACGAACAATATGGGGGCATCAAAATTCTATTTTAAATGCAAATTCCAGCAACAGTACTTTTTATTAGATTAATGCATGTGTGAGACTGAACGAAAGCGTCTGGTGCAAGTTTCTTTCCTTCCTTTTCGGGATGAGTCACATATATCGACACGCAAGTGGTGACGCAGTCCTGATGTTAAGTGTTCTACTATAATGTTCTAAATTCAGAGCTCGGTCATTTACACAGCGTATATTTATGCCGTGCTCAATGAAAGATTTGCCCAGTTGAGCAATCACAATAAATTAGATATAGTTAGTATCATTCAACACAAAATTAAGTTAATCTATGGCAATAATATACAAGTATTCTACAATAGTGCTAA